>QXEO01001282.1:435349-546780 GCA_007115705.1 Dactylis glomerata | reverse complement strand
CGACATGGTAGGGAAATTACATAAGTCTTGGCCAGGAGGGCATGTCTACATGTTGGGGGCAGTAGACAAATTTACCAAATTGGTAGAAGCAGCCCCAGTAACAACCCAAGATTCCACAGCAGGAATTAACTTCATCAAGTCTATAGTATTTCGCTTCGGAGTACCGCACAGTATCATCACAGACAATGGGACAAACTTCACATCAAAAGAGTTCAAGAGTTACTGTGAAAGTATGGGAATCAAACTGAAATTTGCATCTGTAGCACATCCAAAGACAAACGGACAGATAGAGAAAGCCAATGGCTTAATATGCAACGGGATAAAAAAGAGACTGTTAGCACCCCTGGAGAAAGCCAAACACGCCTGGGTAGACGAGCTACCCTTGGTGCTTTGGAGCCTTCGAACAACACCCAATGCAGCTACCCAAGAAACTCCATTTTTCCTGGTCCATGGCGCAGATGCCGTGCTTCCAGTCAAAATCATGCATGAGGCCCCAAGAATTGCGGCTTACGATGAAATAACTTCTACAGAAGCACTATAAGACGATGTTGATGCACTCGACGAAGCAAGAGACGTGGCACTCGCCAAAGCTACGCAATACCAGCAAAGCCTACGAAACTACCATAGTAGTCGAGTTCATCCACGATCTTTCGTGGTAGGAGATTTAGTCTTACGACTCAAACAAGACGGTCATGGCAAATTAGAGTCCCCATGGGTGGGATCCTACATCATAACAGAGGTAATACCAGGAGGAGCTTATCGACTACAAGACAAGAAAACAGGGAAAGATGAGAGCAACCCGTGGAATGCAGAACAACTGCGGCGGTTCTATGCATAGAAGGAGTACGGTGATAGGAATTTTCGAGTCATCACCCTCTGAACCCAGAACATGAGGCCACAGGTCGGGTTCTTTGGGTCAACTCGACTATATGTCTAAACATGTTTATATTTTTCCACTCGGGGGCTTCGACCCTCGAGTCTTACGAAATAAAATAAGCAATTATCCAGATCCGGTATCCATAATTTATTCGAGAAATCTTACAAGGTTGTCTACAACCCGATATTCGACAAAAAAAGAAGCGAGCACAAATCAAGGCAACTCGATGATAAATCAAAAGCATACCTCGGAACATCGACTAGTTCCCATGGTCTATTAATAGATAAACAAAGTGGCACAAACTAAAGTTCATCACGAGTACCTATTACATAGAACATGCAAAGAGACAACTAGAGCAAATGATTACATAAAAGGAGCATCTACTGAAAGTGTACTTCAGCTCCGTACTCCTTCTGGCATTGAGTACCGTCGTAGATCTTCACATCAAACTTTGACGTACCATAGTGGTAGTCAGAGATCATGAAGAACCCTTGGTGGAGGTCATGATCTTCTGCAAATTGTGACCAGCCACACTTGAAGTTCATCTCGCCGTCTCCATCGTACCAGACCTCCACTTCATAGGGAGTTCCTCCTCCAGAGTGTTCGCGAAGAACTGCTTCCCGTAGCTCCCGCCCATCCAGGAACTTGGTAAACTTCAGCGGCACCCGCTGAATCTCGCGGCATTGAGCACCGGCGATGCAGAAGAAGGAATAAATTTTGGGCGGAGGAGGAGGAGAAGCATTATGCGGCGGAGCGCTCGGACCTGGTGCAGCAGTAGACACTTTGGGCTTGTTCTTACTTCCCACAGGGCGGCCAGGGCACCGCTTCACAGGAACGGACGATGAGGCCACCACAGCAGGATCCTTGGACTTATTCTTACTGCCGCGAGGACGGCCGCGACCCCACTTCTCTACCTGTGCACCGATGTTCAGGTGCGATCCACCAGCATTGGCCATGGGAGACAAGTGCTGGGAGGAAAAACCCTAGATGAGATTAGGAAGATGAAGACGATCCGGCGGAGGAAGATAGTAATGAAAGAATTAGGGTTTTTCCATAAGCCAACATGCTTTATTTATAAGTAAACTTTAATGGGCCTCCGCAAATTAAAGGTTCAAGTACATCTACGGGCTTTTATATTTAGCCCCGAGCAGAAGATAAGACAGCAGCAGCATATCAAGGACAAAACACATAGGAGAAAAATGCAGTATGGGCGAATAAAGTGCAGAAATATGTCAAGGAGTAAACCGCACCTCGTCATGGACTCGGGGGCTCATATCATCAGAAGAGCAAGAAGAATATTTAAAGCACAATTGTGCCAAGACTATCGCAGGAGGAAAGTTATTAGGCGACAATATTATATTTTGAGCCTATACCCGAAAAACTTCGGCTATAGCCTCGGGGGCTACTCCCATCGGGAGCACTGTCGTGCGCCCGATGGCAATGGACTAACTAAAAGAAAAATATAACAGGTGCAATCGACTACATTTTTTCGACAATAAAACTTCGACTTCATTGTCGATAAAATAAAGATCGCTTACTCCCATCGGGAGAGCCATTTTTAACAACTCGAATATCTTGTATATTCCAATAGTCAAACAAGGCTGCGACATATGATTCTCGAGTGGCGTCATCGCGACAAAACCCGAATGCCATGATTGAAACATATCGTGAAGGTAAGACCCCAGGATCCATCCTGTGTGGCCTGTTATACGCACATGAATGTGCTCTGCTAGTAGTTATCCGTGTCTATGACGCGAAGAAAATCCTGGTGGACGCACTAGGTACCCTGAGAACCACTGGGACTCGTTCTTTGTAAGTCGTAAATGCGGCAAAAGAATGGGTTTGACCGGTTTCCCGGATTTAAGTCCAAGGGGATTGAATTTGAAGTAGGTGACAAGTATATGTTCCGGCAGTTAACTGACCTCTTGATCCGTCAGAGTTGTTAGGCTTGTTCATCAAAACCCCTTGCGAGATAATATAATGAAAGTTGTTTATTTATTGAGTACAGGAAGAAGAAGAAGTCAAAAGATTGATCAAGTCGAAGATTTGAAGATTTGAGATTCAACCTGAATCTACAATTCTAGTAGAATCTTGGGGGCTACTGACAAGGGTATAGATAATAGAGTCCGTTAGTTGAGTACCCTTGAGGCCCGTTAAGCTAGGCCCAAGTGTAATCCTAGTCAAGATACGAGTTCATGTCGTATACCGATGTTGTAATATGCATCGGACCCCTCCCGTTCCTTGAGACCTGGCCACCTATATATAGGGGCCAGGAGAGGACGGTGAGGGACAGATGGAAAAGCAAGCCAAAGTTCATCACCACGTTTACTTTCGATACACACCTTGTTTGACTGATTTTACCTTTGAGTTCATCCGACGCCCTACTCCCCCGATCCTAAGTCCTTCATCTAGGACATTTGTCGAGTTAACCCTCGTCACCCGGTGAACGTCGTCCACCTACACCGCCCCCAGTCCACAGGCTCCGCGTCAGCCGCCGCCGCCCCCGAGTCCACCTCGGGCACCGCGTCAGCCAACGCCGCCCCCCAGTGCACCTCATGCGTGTCAGCCCACGTCATCCTCCAGTGCACCTCTAGCGCGTTAGGTGAAGCCGCCCCGCAATACTACTCAGACGGGGAAAAAGCAGAGCAGGGCCGCTACGGTTAGTACTACTGATAAGGTAGTACATAAGACCACAAAGATACCAGAGCCATCGCTAAAGCCTCTTCCACAGAGAGCAGGTGAAAGGACTTACGAGGAAAACAAAGTGATATCAGACGCTAACAAGGGTAGCGATAATAGAGCCCGTTACTTGAGTACCCCTGAGGCCCATTAAGCTAGGCCCAAGTGTAATCATAGTCGAAGTACGAGTTCATGTCGTATATCGATATTGTAATATGTATCGGACCCAACCGGTTCCTTGAGACCTGGCCACCTATATATAGGGGCCAGGAGAGGCCGGTCAGGGAGAGATTGAGAGTAAGCCAAGTCGACCACCACGTTTATTCTCAACACACGCCTTGTTTGACTGATCTTTACCTTCGAGTTCATCTGGCGCCCTATTCCCCCCGATCCTAAGTCCTTCATCTTGGACATTTGTCGAGTTAAGCCTCGTCAATTGGTGCCGACCGTGGGGACTCTGGGTGTTGGAATTATGAATTCGATGGCTTTTTCGCTTTTAGCCAACAATAGTTCAAAAGTCGATGAGAACTAGAAGATGGAGTTGACGATTGGAAGTCTGAGCTTTTGCGTCGGATTTTTAAGTTCAATTCGCCTTTCAGATCCGGCGAAACCAGATCCGTCGGCAAGGAAAGCAAAGACAATCGCAATGTCTGGATCATCGGTGGGCTCTTCCAGCGAGGTAAACTCACCGGTCAGCTTCGCAGCAGTAGAAAATACAAAAGGAAAAATCAAAGAACTCGACGATACTCAGAAAAACTCGGCATAGAAGGAGCAATGGACAAATCGCACACTAGTCAAAAGGACTTCGTCACCCAAAGCGTTGATGTCTCTAGAAACATACATCAATTATGCGTCATTATCACTGAAGCAGTAGAAGAGAACGATCATGCAGACGACGCAGCAATCGACGTGCAAACCGACAAGTCAAGGAGCAACAGCAAGAAGGAGAAGAGAAAATCTACGTCTCTACCGGGGAGTGGAGAATCATCATGTCAGCTATCAATCATGGTACGGAAGTACCCGCCAACTCAAGAAGAGAAGTTTTGATGGGGTACCAGTATGCCCTACATCAACACAAAAAGAAGTTGAGGGAGGAAAAATACAGTATCAGGAGAAGTCAAGAAAATAATAGTGTGTCAAGTAGAGCATATTGGGAGGAATACAGCGAAGCATCAGAGTCTAGCGGAGAAAGACACAAAGACCCAAAGCACAGTACGAGAACAACAGCGTGGGCAAGGGAATAAAACCACGTAAGGAGTATAAGCGCACATCCATCAGACGATGAGGAGGATTTTGTACAGGAAACACCAGAGGCAGCATTAGTAGCAGCACAAGCGTATCTACTAACTACACAACCAGAACTCGGAGATCCACGGGAACACATGCATCAAGCTGCAATAAGAAGCCTTGGGTTGGTAGAAGACAGACTAAGGAAACATTCTCCAGAGGAAAAGGTGACACATTACAAGGACAAGAAAGAGGAAAACTTCAAGTACCAACCCTCGCAAAGCCAAACAAGCGACTCATCAGGCGGCGAAAAGCACAGGACACGAAGGGAGGATGCAAGGAATATCATAGCACAAGCAAGGGTAAACAACGCACGCTACTTGTGGAAAGAAGAAAATTATGAAGACGATGAAAAAGAGATGGGCGCGCTATGCTTTACCCGAAGGGTTCGCAGAACGCGAGTACCCAAAGGATTCAAACTACCACACGATCAGCAAAAGTATGATGGGTCACAAGAACCTAGACTATAGTTATCAGACTACCTACAAGCAGTACAAATACTCGGAGGAACAAGAGCAACGACGATGCAAATCCTGCAGTTACACCTCACCAGCGCAACATGGTCTTGGTTGAGCACTCTACCCAACGATTCCATCGGAAGTTGGGGAGAACTGGAGAGTCAATTTACAAGAAATTTTTGTTCGACATACAAACGTCCAGTGTCGCTAGAAGAAGTCAAGTCCTGCATACAGAGGAAGGACGAAACTCCACGTTCGTATATACAACAGTGGAGCATAATAAAAAACTCTACGGAAGACGTTTCCGACGAACGGGCAGTAGATGCTTTTTCGGCTGGTCTTCGCCGTTCGGATCTCGTGGAAGAGTTACGGAGAACAAGGCCTAGGACGGTGTCAGAACTAATGGAGGTAGCAAACAAATTCGCCGATGGAGAAGAAGCTTATAACAACAAAAGGGCGCGTTCACCAGAAGTCCACAGAGCAAGCGGGCAAAGGCGCAGGTCCCGCAATAAAGATAGCCACACAAGACGAAATCAGATAGCCGCAGGATACGAAAGAAGGAACGAGGAAGGCTACGGAAGCAGGGAATTCCAAGACAGAAATAGTCGAGAAAAAGAAAAGCCAAAGTACTCCGGCCTGTCGGCAGAAGACATGCTCCGTGGACCCTGTCGTATCCACTATGCATATTTAGATGGGAAAAGAGTTTCCAATCACCAAATGAAAGACTGCAGAACATTCCTAAGGCTACAAAACACTATGGAGTTGAACCAAGGAGAACATCGAGGAGGTACAAACACAAGTCAAGGATATCAAGTGCAACATCTTGCAAGACATTTAGCATCAAAAGTATACATATCTGCAATGATCTAGCCAGTCCCAAAGTCCAAAAAAGAGCAGAAGAGCATATCGAGACAAGTAAACTTAGCAATATCATCACCACCAGCAACTACAGAATACTTGAGGTGGTCCGACCAGCCCATCAGGTTCAGCAGAGCAGATCACCCAAGGAAAGTGCCCAGGCCAGGACACGCGCCAATGGTGTTGAAAGCGCAAATAGGGGGATACGACATCGGGCGAGTATTCATGGATGCAGGAAGTGGCATAAATTTGATATACGCAAGGACTCTAAAGGCAATAAGCATATCGCTGGAAAACTTGAAGCCGACAGACTGCTCTTTCCATGACATAGTACCAGGAAGCGCAAATTACCCCCTAGGGAAAATAGAACTCGACGTTTGCTTCGGCGACAGTGGCAATTACCGCAGAGAGAAGTTGGAGTTCGAAGTAATGGACTGGCCCTCGCAATCAAGCCTGGGCATGGGAAGCCCGGCCCGACAAGCCCGGCTCATCCCGGCTCGAAAATCTCGGGCCTGGGCTACAGTTTTTGGCCCGATGGGTGGGCCTGGGCAGCGAAAACACGGCCCGACTGCTTACTCGGGTCGGGCCTGGGTAGCAAATTCAGATGATTTTGGGAAGGCCCGGCCCGGAAGCCCGACAGGAAATATCTTACTCGGGCCGGGCCAGGCCCGGGCAGACATTTTTAGGCCCGACTGTCAGGCCGGGCCAGGCCTGGGTAGCCATTTTCTGTTTCGGGCTTTGTCTTGGCCCGGCCCGACCCGGCCCGAGAAGATGCCCAGGTGCACTTGTAATACCACGAAATCCTGGGGCGACCAGCATTTGCAAAATTCATGGCAGTCCCTCATTACGCGTACTTAACACTCAAAATTCCAGGACCCAAGGGGACCATCACAGTACAAGGCAGTTTTGAAGTATCCAACACTTGCAACAAAGAGTTCAATAGGATGGCGCAAACTTTCGGCATGACAGCTGAATACGCAAGACTCAAGGGCGAAACTGATCACAATGTGCTACCCGACGTTGGTCGATCCCTGCCAGACCAGGCTTTCGACGCAACCCAAGACTCCAAGAAAATCTAGGTTCACCCTACGGACCTGAACAAAGCTACTTCAATAGCAGTAAACTTGGACCCCGTATAGGAAAGCGCGCTCATTGAGTTCCTCCGTGAGTGCTGGGAAATCTTTGCCTGGTGTCCTTCAGACATGCCAGGAGCTCCTAGGGAACTCGTCGAGCACGCACTAAATGTGGATCCAAAGGCAAAGCCAGTCAAGCAACCTCTGCGATGGTTCGATGAACCCAAGAGAAAAGCAATAGCATTTGAGTTGCACAGGCTAGAAAACGCAGGCTTCATCAGTGAAATCAAAGCATCAACTTGGGTATCTAACCCAGTTATCGTCCCTAAGAAAAATACCGACGTACAAAGAGTATGTGTCGACTACACATCTCTCAACAAGCACTGCCCCAAGGATCCTAACAAGGGTATAGATAATAGAGCCCAACAGTTGAGTACCCCTGAGGCCCGTTAAGCTAGGCCCAATTGTAACGTTAGTCGAAATACGAGTTCATATCGTATGTCGATATTGTAATCTGTATCGGATCCCTCCCGATCCCTGAGACCTGGCCACCTATATATAGGGGCCAGGAGGGGACGGTGACGGACAGATTGAAAGCAAGCCAGGTTTACACCCACGTTTACTTTCGATAGCCACCTTGTTTGACTAATTTTACCTTCGAGTTCATCCGACGCCCTATCTCCCCGATCCTAAGTCCTTCATCTAGGACATTTGTCGAGTTAACCCTTGTCAATTGGCGCCGATCGTGGGGACTCTGGGTGCTGGAATCATGAATTCAACGGCTTTTTTGCTTTTAGCCAGCAGCTGTCCAGAAGTCGATGAAAATAAAAAGATGGAGTTGACAATCGGAAGTCTGAGCTTCTATGTTGGTCCTTCGGGTTCAACTTGTCTTTCATATCCGGCAAAATCGGGTCCGTTGACAAATAAAACCAAAATAATTGCCAAGTCTGGATCATCTGTGGGCTCTTCTAGCGAGGCAAACTCGCCGGTCAGCCCAGCAGGAACAGAAAATCTGCAAGAGGACTCGAGGAATTCGACGAAACTTGGGGAGAGCCCGACGTGGAAGTAACAATGGACAAGTCGCGCGATAGTTGAAGGGATTTCACCAGCAGGAGTAGTGGCATCTCCAGAAGCATACATCAGCTATGCGTCATTATCACTGAAGCAGCAGAAGAAAATAATCACGCAGACAACGAAGAGGTCAACATGCAAGTCGGCAAAATAAGGAGCAATGGTAAGAAGGAGAAGGAGAAAGTCCACGTCTCCGCCGGAGAGTGGAGAATGATCATGTCAGCCATTAACCACGGGACAGATATACCCACAGATTCGAGAAGAGAAGTTCTAATGGGATATCAATACGCGTTACACCAGCGCAGAAAGAAGTTAAGGGAGGAAAGAGACATGTTTATGAGAAGCCCAGATTACAACAGCACATCAAGTGGAGGATAATGGGATTAATATAGCGATTCATCAGAGTCCAGCATGGAGAGGCACAGAGACCCGAAGCACAACAGGAGGACAACAGAATGGACAATAGAAGAAAGCTACGCGAAAAGCCAAAGCGCGAACCCACCAGAGGAGGAAGAAGAATTTGTGCAAGAAACACCAGAAGCAGCATTGGTAGCAGCACAGGCATACCTACTAACTACACAACCAAAGCCTGGGGACCCGCGGGAGCACATGCATCAAGCCGCGATACAAAGCCTCGGGTTGGTAGAAGACAAGCTAAGGGGAAATCTTCTAGAGAAAAAGGCGACACATCATAGGGAAAGATGAAAAGAAGAGGTCGAGCGCAAAGCCTCGCGGAATGAAACGAGGCGAGTCTTCAGAAGACGAGAAATGCCAAAAGAGGAAGGAGGATGCAAGGAACATAATAGCACAAGCAAGAGTAAACAACTCACGTTATGCATGGAGGGAAGAAAATTATGAAGACAACGAAAAAGAGATGGGCGCGTTATGCTTTACCCGCAGGGTTCGCAAAACGCGAGTACCCAAAGGATTCAAGTTGTCGCACGATCAAGAAAAATATGATGGGTCGCAAGAACCCACCCTATGGTTATCAGACTACCTGCAAGTAGTACAAATACTCGGAGGAACAAGAGCAACGACAATGCAAAGTTTGCAGTTACACCTCACCGGCGCAGCACGGTCCTGGTTGAATACTCTACCCAACGATTCCATCGGAAATTTTTGCTCAACATATAAGCGACCAGCGTCATTGGAAGAAGTTAAGTCATGCATGCAGAGGAGAGACGAAACTCTGCGCTCTTACATACAACGCTGGAGTGTCATAAAAAATTCTGCAGAAGACGTCTCCGACGAAAGAGCAATAGACGCCTTTTCGGCCGGACTTCGTCGTTCAGACCTCGTGGAGGAGGTAGGGAGAATAAAGCCAAGAACAGTGTCAGAACTAATGGAAGTAGCCAACAGATTTGCCGATGGAGAAGATGCGTATAACAATAAAAGGGGATGTTCACCAGAGGTCGACAAAACAAGCAGGCAAAGGCGAAGATACCGCAATGGCGACAACCACGGAAGGCAAAATCAGATAGCCGCAGGATATGACGGAAGGAACAAGGAAATCTACGAAAGCAAAGAGTTTCAAACGAGAGATAGTAGGGGAAAAGAGAAACCAAGGTTCTCAGATCCTTTGGCAGAAGACATGCTATATGGTCCTTGTCGCATCCATTATGCGTACCTAGATGGGAAAAGAGTTTCTAACCACCAGATGAAGGATTGCAGAACCTTCCTAAGGTTGCAAAATGCCATGGATTCAAGCCAAGGAGCACGACAGGGAGGAAAAAGCATGAGTCAAGGATATCAAATGCAACGACTCGCAAAACAGCTGGAGTCAAAAGTATATATATCAACAATGATCCAACCAGTACCAAAGTCAAAGAAAGAGCGGAAGAGCATATCCAGACAGGTCAACTTGGCAATATCATCACCACCAGCTACTACAGAGTACTTGCAATGGTCCGATCAACTAGTCTAATTTAGCAGAGCAGACCACCCGAGGAATGTTCCCAGGCCAGGGCATGCACCAATGGTACTAAAGGCACAAATAGGGGGATACGACATCGGGAGAGTATTCATGGACGCAGGAAGCGGCATAAACTTAATATACGCAAGAACTCTGAGGGCAATGTGCATCTCGCTGGAAAGTCTAAAACTAACAGATTGTTCCTTCCACGGAATAGTACCAGGAAGCGCAAATTACCCTCTCGGGAAAATAGAAGTCGACATTTGCTTCGGCAATAGCAACAATTATCGCAGAGAGAAGCTGGAGTTCGAAGTCATGGACTGGCCTTCACAGTATCATGCAATCCTGGGGCGCCCAGCATTTGCAAAATTCATGGCAGTACCTCACTACGCATATCTCACGCTCAAAATCCTAGGACCCAAAGGAACGATCTTGGTACAAGGCAGCTTTGAAGTATCCAACACTTGTGACAAAGAATTCAATAGGCTGGCACAAACTTTCGGCATGACAGCAGAGTATGCAAGACTGAAAGGCGAAATTGACCACAATGTACGACCCGACGTCGGACGATCCCTGCCAGATCAGGCTTTCGATGCAACTCAAGACTCGAAGAAAATCCAAGTCCACCCCACGGACCCGAACAAGACCACCTCTATAGCAGTAAACCTGGATCCCGCATAGGAAAGCACGCTCGTTGAGTTGCTCCGTGAGCGTTCAGAAATTTTTGCCTGGAGTCCTTCAGACATGCCAGGGGTTCCCAGGGAACTCGTCGAGCATGCACTAAACGTCGATCCCAAAGGAAAGCCAGTCAAGCAACCATTGAGAAGATTTGACGAGCTACACAGGCTAGAAAACGCAGGGTTCATCCGATAAATCAAAACGTCGACCTGGGTATCTAATCCAGTTATAGTCCCCAAGAAAAATATAGATGTGCAAAGAGTGTGTGTCGACTATACGTCTCTCAACAAGCATTGTCCAAAGGATCCCTTCCCTCTACCTCGCATTGATCAGATAATTGATTCAATAGCGGGGTGCGCAAGGCTTTCCTTCCTGGACGCATATTCTGGCTACAACCAGATCAAATTGAAGGAAGAAGATGAGGAAAAAACAGCTTTCATAACACCATATGGCGTGTTCTGCTACCAAGTCATGCCTTTCGGTTTAAAAAATGTAGGAGCAACCTATCAAAGGATGATGCAAAATTGCCTGGGAAGTCAAATAGGACGAAACATTCAAGTCTACATCGATGACGTGGTTATCACCACAAGAAAAGAGGAGTCACTAATCAGTGATCTGGCAGAAACTTTCGACAATTTAAACAGGTACAAGCTTAAGGTTAACCAGACAAAATGTTCTTTTGGGGTATCTGCAGGGCAACTCCTGGGATTCCTGGTATCCGCAAGAGGAATAGAGGCAAACCCAGAGAAGATCCAAGCAATACTAACAATGGGGAAACCAACAAAGCTACACGACATACAAAAGCTCGCAGGACGCGTCACGGCACTAAGTCGATTCGTGGCAAGGCTAGGAGAAAAAGTACTTTCCTTTTATGCATCGATGAAAAAGTCAGACGATAAATTCGAGTGGATGGAAGAAGCGGACATAGCCTTTGCACAATTGAAAAAGTGCTTTCCACACCACCTGTGTTGGTCGCACCAAAGGAAAAGGAGCCATTACTACTATATATTGCAGCAACACACCAAGTGGTGAGCACAGTATTAGTAGTCAAATGAAGCGAGGAAGGAAAAGCTCATGGAGTCCAGCGGCCAGTATATTTCTTCAGTGAGGTACTATCTCCAACAAAGCAAAGGTACCCGCACTACCAGAGACTTGCATACAGCGTATTCACAACAGCACGAAAACTACTGCAATATTTTGCGATGCACCCAATCATAGTGGTTAACGAAGCACCACTATCCAATATATTGAACAACCCTTCAGCAACAGGGCATGTCTCCTTATGGGGAATTGAGTTATCACCCCTGGACATCACGTATGAAAAGCGAAAGGCGATCAAGTCACAAGTTTTACCAGATTTCACAACAGAGTGGCTGGAGTTACAAAGCACAGGACCGCCAGATCTATCAAGCGTATGGACAATGTACTTCGATGGTTCAAAAAGAATCCAAGGCGCAGGAGCAGGAGTAGTTCTGATATCACCACAAGGCAACAAGTTGAAGTATGTGCTAAGGATGAGTTTTCCCCAAGCTTCTAATAATGAAGCCGAATACGAGGCGCTGCTCCATGGGATGAAAATAGCCAAAGCATGCAGAGCAACTCGACTAAAAATATTTGGAGACTCGAATCTCATCATCCAACAAGTGATGAACAAGTGCGATGCCATCAGCGACAACATGATAGCATACAGAAACTTATACTACTATCTTGAGGGAACATTCGATGGATGCGAAGTTTTGCACGTTAGTAGAGCTAGTAATGAGGAAGCCGACAATTTGGCAAACATCAGATCCCAGTGTTTACCTGTACCGCCAGGAGTCTTTTGGGAGGAAATCATAAAAGATCAATAAAAAGCGACACAGTCTCGACTATAGGAGAACAAGTCCAGCACCAAGCAATAGGCTCGGGGGCTGGTAATAGAGGGACAGCTGAACCCGAAGAAGTCATGATGATCGAGGAAACCTGGATGCAACCATACTTGGCTTACATGGTAAAAAAATCTACCCGAAGATACAGTACAAGCGAAAAGGATAATACGACGATCCAAGGCTTTTGTCGTGTTGCAAGGAAAATTATACAAGAGAAGTATAACAGGCGTCTTGCAACGATGCGTTACTTATCAAGAAGGGCAAGAAATCTTAAAGGACATCCACGCAGGGGTATGTGGACATCACGCTAGCAGCAGAGCCATTGCAGCCAAAGCCTTTCATGCAGGATTTTACTGGCTAATAGCCATTGAGGACGCGAAAGACATAGAGAAGAAGTGCGAGGCTTGTCAACGTTTCGCATCTCGACCACACGCGCCAGCAGCGGAGTTGCAACCAATACCATTATCCTGGCCCTTCGCACAATGGGGTCTTGACATGGTGGGAAAACTGCACAAATCTTGGCTAGGAGGGCATGTTTATATGCTGGTAGCAGTCGACAAATTCACCAAGTGGGTAGAGGCAGCCCCCGTGACAACCCAAGATTCTATAGCGGCAATCAATTTCATCAAGTCAATAGTTTTTCACTTCGAAGTACCGCACAGTATCATCATAGACAATGGGACAAACTTCACATCGAAGGAGTTCAAGAATTACTGTGAAAGTTTGGGAATTAAATTGAAATTTGCGTCTGTGGCGCATCCAAAGACAAATGGGCAAGTCAAGAAAGCTCATGGCTTAATATGCAACGGGATAAAGAAAAGGCTGTTAGCACCTCTCGAGAAAGCCAAGCACGCTTGGGTAGATGAGCTACCCTCTGTACTCTGGAGTCTCCGAACTACACCCAACGCAGCTACTCAAGAAAGGCCCTTCTTCCTGGTCCATGGCGCAGAAGCCGTGCTTCCAATCGAAATAACTCATGAAGCTCCAAGAATCGTGGATATGATGAGACAACTTCCACACAAGCACTTCAGGACGATGTTGATGCACTCGACGAGGCAAGAGACGTAGCACTAGCCAGAGCTACTCAATATAAGCAAAATCTACGAAACTACCATAGTAGTCGAGTTCATCCACGGTCTTTCATGGTGGGAGATCTACTTCTACGACTTAAGCAAGATGGTCATGGAAAACTGGAATCCCCATGGCTAGGACCCTACATCGTGACGGAAGTAATACCAGGAGGAGCTTATCGACTACAAGACAAGAAAACGGGGAAAGACGAGAGTAACCCGTGGAATGCAGAGCAACTACGGCGGTTCTACGCATAGACGACACAAGGCGACAAAAATCTTTCGGGTTATGACCCCCTGAACCCAGAACATGAGGCCACAGGTCGGGTTCTTCGGGTCAACTCGACAAAATATTGAGCTTTGTGAGTATCTGAGACATACTACTAGGTTGTTCGCAACCCGATATTCGACAAAAGCAAGCACGGTTCAAAGGAACCCGATAATTCATTAAAGGCATACCTTGGAACGATGATCCGTTCCCATTGTCTATTAATAAAGTAGGCACAAAATATAATCCAACACGACTACTTATTACAGATAGCGTGACAAAAGGACAAACTAAGAAAAGAGATTGCATAAAGGGAGAATCTAATGAAAGTGCACTTCGGCTTCATACTCCTTCTGGCACTGGGTGCAGTCGAAGATCCTCACGTCAAACTTCGACGTGCCGATGTGATAGTCGAAGGTCATGAAAAAGCCTTGACGGAGGTCATGGTCTTCTGCAAACTGCGACCAGCCGCCCTTGAAGTACTACTCACCGGCACCATCGTACCAGACCTCCACTTCGTAGGGAGTTCCTCCCCCAGAGTGTTCACGAAAAACAGCTTCCCGCAGCTCTCGACCATCCATAAACTTAGTGAATTTCAGCGGTAGCCGCTGAATTTCACGGTACTACATGCCGGCAATGCAGAAGAAGGAGTAGACTCTGGGCGGAGGAGGAGAAGCATTGTGAGGAGGAGTGCTCGGACCTGGTGCAGCAGGTGAAACTTTGAGCTTATTCTTGCTGCCCACCGGGCGGCCGGGGCGCCGTTTCGCCGGAGCAGACGACGATGATGCCACAGTAGGGATCGCGGGCTTGTTCTTACTGCCGCGGGGGCGGCCGCGACCCCATTTCTCCACTGGGCGCCGATATTCAGACGCGGTTCTCCTGCATCGGCCATGGAGATAGTTGTTGGAAGGAAAAACCCTAGATGCGATGAGGAAAAAGAATATGATGCGGCGAAGGAGGAAGCTAATGAATGAATTAGGGTTTTTGCCCTCAGCAAACGTGCTTTATTTATAAGTACGCACTAATGGGCCTCTGGAGAGGCAAGGCCCAAAATATATTTCCGCGCTTTAATTTTTTTCCAGTGCAGATGGTAAAGAAGGATCAATGTATCAAGGAAAAAGATACGTATAAAAAAAGTACGAGAAAGTATCTATCACGAAGCACAGTGTACCTCGTCTTCGACTCGGGGGCTTGCGTCATACGAAAAGAAGAAAAGAATCATAAAGTGTGAATCATGTTGAAAAATATTGCAAGAGGAAGTATATGGAACAAGTACGACTATATTTTTGAGCCTATACCCAATTTTTTTTGGCTATAGCCACGGGGGCTACTCCCATCGGGAGCGCTGTTGCGCACCCGATAGAAAGAAGTCGAAAAAAGAAAGGAGAGAAGTGGAAGTTGATGGACACGTGGTTTAGACGCAATCGGTTGCATTTCGTCAGCAATGAATTTCGGCTACATGGTCGACAAAATGAACATCGATTACTCCCATCGGGAGCTATTCATGAGAGTTAAAAAGGATAACTCGAAAATTTTGTATATTGATTCAGTCAAACAAGGCTGCGAAATATCATTCTCGAGTTGCGTCATCGCGACAAAACTTGAATGCCGTGGTTGAAATATGTCACGAAGGTAAGACCCCAGGATCCGTCCTGTGTGGCCTGGTATACGCACATGGATGCGCTCTGCTAGTATTTATCCATGTCTACGACGCGAAGAAAATCCCGGTGAACGCACTGGGTACCCTGAGAATCACTGGGATTCATTCTTTGTAAGTCCTAAATGCGGCAAAAGAATGGGTTTGACCGGTCTCCCGAATTCAAGTCCAAGGGGATTGGATTTGAAGTAGGTGACAAGTATCTGTTCAGGCAGTTAACTGGCCTCTTGATCCGTCAGAGTTGTCAGGCTTGTTCATCAAAACCCCTTGCAAGATATTATAATAAAAAGATAAGTCGACAGACCAAGTCGAAGATTTGAAGATATGAAGAAGAAGTATTGATCAAGTCGAAGATTTGAAGATCTGAGATTCAACCCGAATCTATAATTCTGGTAGAATCTCGGGGGCTACTGACAAGGGTATAGATAATATAGCCCAACAGTTAGTACCCCTGAGGCCTATTAAGCTAGGCCCAATTGTAACGTTAGTCAAAATACGAGTTTATATCGTATGTCGATATTGTAATCTGTAATAATCTATATATAGGGGCCAGGAGGGGACGGTGAGGGACAGATTGAAAGCAAGCCAGGTTTACACCCACGTTTACTTTCGATAGCCACCTTGTTTGACTGATTTTACCTTCGATTTCATCCGACGCCCTATCTCCCCGATCCTAAGTCCTTCATCTAGGACATTTGTCGAGTTAACCCTCGTCAGATCCCTTGCCGTTACCTCGCATTGACCAGATAATCGACTCAACGGTGGGGTGCGCAAGTCTTTCGTTCTTAGATGCATATTTCGGCTACAACCAAATCAAGTTGAAGAAAGAAGACGAAGAAAAAACAGCTTTTATTACACCATATGGCGTGTTCTGCTATCAAGTCATGCCCTTCGGCGTAAAAAACGCAGGAGCAACTTATCAACGGATGATGCAAAACTGCCTTGGAAGTCAAATAGGCCGTACCATCCAAGTCTACATCGACGACGTGGTCATCACCACACGAAAGGAGGAATCTTTAATCAGCGACTTGAAGGAAACCTTTGACAACCTCAACAGGTACAAACTCAAGCTTAACCCGACAAAATGCTCTTTTGGCGTATCGGCAGGGCAACTTCTGGGATTCCTGGTGTCAGCAAGAGGTATAGAGGCAAACCCAGAGAAAATCCAAGCAATACTAACAATGGGGAAGCCAGCAAAGTTACACGACGTACAGAAACTCGCAGGACGCGTGGCGGCGTTAAGTCGATTTGTCGCACGACTAGGAGAAAAAGCTCTCCCTTTCTATGCACTCATGAAAAAATCAGATGACAAATTCGAGTGGTTAGAAGAGGCAGATACAGATTTCGCGCAACTGAAAAAAGTGCTTTCTACACCACCAGTGTTGGTCGCACCAAAAGAAAAAGAGCCACTACTACTATATATCGCAGCCACACATCAAGTGGTAAGCACGGTACTCGTATTCGAGAGAAGTGAAGAAGGAAAAGCGCACGGAGTGCAGCGGCCGGTGTATTTCCTCAGCGAAGTCCTATCTCCAACAAAACAGAGGTACCCACACTACCAGAAGCTTGCATACAGTGCATTCACAACAGCGCGAAAGTTACGGTAATATTTTGCGATACACCCAATCATAGTGGTCAACAAAGCCCCACTATCAAATATATTGAACAACCCTGCAGCAACAGGACGTGTCTCCTTATGGGGAATCGAATTATTGCCCCTGGACATCACGTACGAGAAAAGGAAAGCAATCAAATCTCAGGTACTACCAGATTTCACAGCAGAGTGGCTCGAACTACAAAACACAGGACCACCCGATTTGTCGAGTGTATGGACAATGTACTTCGACGAATCAAAAAGGGTCCAAGGCGCTGGCGCAGGAGTAGTCTTAATATCACCACAAGGCGACCAACTAAAATATGTGTTAAGGATGAGTTTTCCACAAGCTTCCGACAAAGAAGCCGAATACGAAGCCTTGCTCCACGGGATGAAAATGGCCAAAGCATGTGGAGCAACCCGACGGAAAATATTTGGGGACTCGAATCTCGTCGTCTAGCAAGTAATGAATCGTTGTGACGCCATCAGTGACAACATGACGGCATATAGAAATTTATATTACTATCTAGAAGGAACCTTCGACGGATGCGAAGTTTCACATGTCAGTAGGGCCAGCAACGAGGAAGCCGAGATTCTAGCAAACATCGGGTCCCAATGCCCGCCTATACGACCAGGAGTCTTTTGGGAAGAAATCATAGAAATATCAATAAAAAGTAGCAAAAGTTCGACACCGGGAGAGCCAAGCCAGTACCCGACAACGGGCTCGGGGGCTGACAAGTCCGGCACTGGGAGTACAACAGAACCAGAGGAAGTCATGATGATCGAAGAAACCTAGATGCAACCATATTTGGCGTATATGATAAACAAGACACTACCAGAAGATACAGTCAAAGCAAGAAGGATAATACGACGATCTAAGGCTTTTGTTGTAGTACAAGGGAAGTTGTACAAGAAAAGCTTAACTGGCATCTTGTAGCGATGCGTCACTCCTCAATAAGGACAAGAGATATTGAAAGACATCCACGCAGGAGTATGTGGGCATAATGCTAGCAGCAGGGCTATTGCAGCCAAAGCTTTTCGAGCAGGATTCTATTGGCTAACGACCATTGAAGATGCAAAAGATATAGTTCGAAGATGCAAGGCTTGTCAACGATTCACATCTCGGCCACACGCACCAGCAGCAGAACTACAGCCAATACCACTATCATGGCCCTTTGCACAATGGGGCCTGGACATTGTAGGAAAACTGCACAAATCTTGGCCAGGAGGACACGTCTACATGTTGGTGGCAGTAGATAAATTTATCAAGTGGGTAGAAGCAGCCCCGGTAACAACTCAAGATTCCACAGCAGCAATTAACTTTATCAAGTCTATAGTATTCCGCTTTGGAGTACCATACAGCATCATCACAGACAATGGGACAAATTTCACATCAAAGGAGTTCAAAAACTACTGTGAGAGTATGGGAATCAAACTAAAGTTCGCATCTATGGTGCATCCAAAAATAAATGGACAAGTCGAGAAAGCCAATGGCTTAATATGAAGAAAATATGCCCTAGAGGCAATAATAATATTGTTATTATCATATTTCTTGTTCATGATAATGTTTATATTCCATGCTAGAATTGTATTAAGCGGAAACATTAATACTTGTATGGTTTATGAACAACACTGCGTCCCTAGTATGCCTCTACTAAACTAGCTCATTGATTAATGATGGTTAAGGTTTCCTAACCATAGACATGAGTTGTCGATTAATAATGAGGTCATGTCATTAGGAGAATGATGTGATGGACAGACCCAAATTAAGCACAGCAATTAGATCGTGTCATTGTGTTCACAATTGCGTAGCTTTTCCTATGTCAGTATCCTATTCCTTAGACCATGAGATAATGCCACTCCCTGGTATCGGAAGAGAGCTTTGAGGTCATCAAACGTCACACTATGAAAGGGTGATCATAAAGATGTCTCTCAGGTAATCGGAAAGTACTTGTTGGGTTGCATGTATCGAGATGGAATTTGTCCCTCCCATGTCGGAGAGATATACTCCGGGCCCACTCGGTAATCAATATCATACACCGTTTGCAAACACGTGATTAATGAGTTTAATCACAGGGTGATATTGGATTGCAGAACGAGTAAAGAGTACTTGCTGTGAACGAGATTGAACTAGGTATGGCGATGCCGACGATCGAATCTCGGGCAAGTAAAATATCGCGAGACAAAGGAATTTGTATACGGGATTATTTGAATCCTGACATCGTGGTTCACCGATAATGATCTTCGTTGAATATGTGGGAGTCAATATGGATTTCCAGATCCCGCTATTGATTATTGATAGTGATCATGTCTGCACATTCTCGAACCCGTAGGGTCACACACTTAACGCTCATCGATGCTAGGGTAGTTTCGGGATTTATGGAAATTGTTTCGGAGAGTTACGGAATTGTTCCAGGAAGATGATTAATGATTTATTAATTAATTGAATTAATAAATGTTAATACATATATTTATTTATTAGAAATAAATAGGGGCTAAAAAGTAGTCCATAAAAGGTTTTGCTAATAGACTAATTTTGTAGTCTATCTAGACAAACTGCAAAAGAAAAGGGCAAAGAAAAGGAAAAGAATGGTGTAGTGCCAAACTCGATTGCTACTATCGATCAGAGGCAAACCATGCACGTACGTGAGCATCAGGCATGGGCCCTAGCTCGCACGCTGCGGCCGGCCTTGGCCTGGCTCGTACGCTGCGGCCGGCCTTGGCCTGGCTCGCACGTCGCAGCCGGCCCTAGCGCCAAGCGTGTTCGGCGTCGGATCCATCGATCCCGCAGCGTGACGTGCACGAATAGGTTTCTGAAACCTTGCTCGTTCTCCAAGAAAGCTCCGTGTCGTGCGGCTATAAAAGGACCCGATCAAGAGCACGCTGAGTTGATTTTGATCAGCCGACGTACTGCCTGTTGTTTCATATATAGCTCTCTTTTGTTCTAGTTTGACTAGTTCTTTTGCCTATCTTCTTCCACCTCGCGCGCGTAGGCGAAGCCCTGCCCGCATATACTCTCCACCATAAGCACCACGCCGTCGTGCTGCTGATCCCATCTACCACTCCACCATACCTTGCTGGACCGAGGAGGAGGAGTCGTCGTTGTGCTGTACGTGTGCAACGCTCGGAGGCGCCACCCGTTGTGGCGCTTGGATCGGATCGGATCGCGAGGAGGAGACGCTAGTACGACTACGCCGACCACGTTCATCTGAATGTTTCCGCTGTGCGATCTACAAGGGTATGTAGATCTAATCTCTCCCGCTCGTTGTTTTGCATCTCGTAGATCAGATCTTGGCTGTTCTTGTTCGTACTCGTAGGAAAATTTTTGTTTTCTATGCTGCGAAACCCTTCAGTGGTATCAGAGCTAGATCTATGCGTAGATGTGTTTCACGAGTAGAACGCAACATGCTTGTTGCGGGCGTTGATGTTTTCTGTTGCAAACCTCTTGTTTTGTACTTCTTATGGCGCGGCATAGTGAGATCGAAGCGGTCCAGGCCAACTTTACGCGACCTCGTTCGCGAGACCGGCTCCGCACTTGACGTGTGGCTTATTCCACACATGCGGCTGGTGGATGCCAGTTTCTCTCACTATAGTAGTCATGAGATTTACAACGGATGTTAGCAACCATAATATCACCGTTGTGGCTTTTCGTAGGTAAGAATCGTTCTTAGCTTGTTACTCCCATAAGCCACGTAAAACATGCAACACCAAAGTAGAGGCGTCTAACTTGTTTTTGCAGGGAGTGTTTTATGATATGGTATGGCCCAAGACATGATGTGTATGAATTGAGATGTATGCGATGATCATGTTTTGTAATCTTTCACGACTTGCATGTCGATGAGTTCACAACCGGCAGGAGCCATATGGTTGTCTTTATAATTGTGTATGACCTGCGTGTCAACTTCTTATACGCCATGTAATAGCTTTACTTTATCGCTAAGTAGTTAGCAATAGTTGTAGTTGCTATTCGTGGTGGAGGCAATCATGGTGGAGTGATGGAGATCATGCCGGCGCGCACAAGATGGAGATCATTGCGCGGAGATTGGCTATACCATGTCACATAAAATTATATGCATGTGATGTTTATCCTTTTATGTA
This sequence comes from Dactylis glomerata, assembly GCA_007115705.1. NCBI lineage: Eukaryota > Viridiplantae > Streptophyta > Magnoliopsida > Poales > Poaceae > Dactylis > Dactylis glomerata. Next base: position 525,332 of record QXEO01001282.1, on the reverse strand, counting down.
TCTTATTATGCTTAGATCGCGACGGTAGCATTTTAAGATGATTCCTCACTTAAAGATCAAGATAAAATTGTGTTCTCCCCATGTATGCACCGTTGCGAAAGTTCGTCGTTTTGAAGCATCTCGTGATGATCGGGTGCTATAAACTCTACGTTCACATACAATGGGTGCAAGCCAGTTTTGCACACACGGAAATACTTGGGTTTGACTTGACGAGCCTAGCATGTATAGACATGGCCTCGGAACACACGGACCGAAAGGTCAAGCATGAGTCATATGGATGATATGATCAACATGTTGATGTTCACCATTAAAGCTACATCATTCACGTGATGATCGGTCTCGGTGTAGTGAATTTGGATCATGCTTCACTAAACAACTTTGAGGGATGTTGAACTTAGTGGGAGTTCATTAGTAATTTGATTAACTTGAACTAATTATCATGTACTAAATCTTAGTGTATTTGCATAAGTCGTTGTAGTCTTTGGCAACCGTTTTCCACCGACACTTAGTTTTAATTGAGTTAAAAGAACTATAGAATTCTGGATAATCAATCTACGGACTAGTATCGTTTAGTAAGAATGTCAAGACTAAAGATTAAGTCTTATTGCAAATTTTAGCAAACCTCACTTGCTCCATGCGATTTAATAAGTTGTATTAATCTAAGAGCAATGATTCAAGTTTAGCATCTAAGATCATGTTTGCCTCCATGAGAACTTGATCTTCAAAATTGTTTGAGAATCAAAGTGATCATCGAGCTGAAAGAATTGTTTCAGAAACAAACAAGAAGTGAAAGATATTTGATATCTAAAACTTTGATTGTTTGCAAAATAATGAAGTATAATTTAGTAAAAGAACATATGCTCATATTGTATGAATATATGTGAAGATTGAAGATGCTAGGCATCCCGATCACCCAACAGTTTGGGAACTAATATATACTTGCATTCATCCTTATGTGCTATAGTAGTTTGATCATGAAAGTTGTCATGATAGGATGAATGAAAAGGTATCAGCAAATTGTTTTGCTATACTAAAAGAATGCTAAAGAATGGAATTGAGAAGAATGCCAATTATATGATGATGGTGATCCACCTCAATGTGCAAATTCCAAGGCCGTTAGTATTTGACTAACATCCTTTGGACTATGTGTCAAATGATTGACGCCACTATTGATGTTGATAGATTCTTCTAATGGAGAGGAAACACTAAATAGGATCTGCAAAATATTTGGTAGAAAAGGAAAAGACTGGAAATGTCCAGCTCGGGTATATAAGTGATATACATGTTATAGATGTATTCTTTGCCTGTTAACAATGTAATTCTTGAGTATTGGATACTAGATTGTTGGTATGAAATGTCATACAAAGCAACAATATAAGAACTACGATGGCCTAAGTAACTAGCAAAAGAATGTGGTAACAATGCGCATCGAGAAACAAATAAATGTGTTATTGTGTTCTCGGCGGCATCGAACCTAGCCTTCAAGATTCGTTATGAACTTAATAATTGTTATCTTGTTCTGATATTATGAGAACAATGGTTGTTCAAATTATTACCGTCTTCCATAATCGATGGATAGATTATTATTATCTTGTTGGTGAAATAGACATTTATAACACTGATGCTAAAGGTCGCAAGACAAAACGAATTTCACTTATATATGACACCACCGTTTAAGTCATATTGGAAACAAAACATGAAAGAAATTCTATGTTGATAGATTTTCGAGTCATTTGATTTTGAATTAATTGATGCTTGTGAGACTTTTCCTAAAGATGCTTAAACTCCATTCGTGGGCCATAGGAAGAACAAGCGACTAACTACATGGAGATCGTACATGTTGATGTATGTAGTTCATGTGTGAAGTCAAGCGTGGTGTATTTTCTATTTCATCAATGACTCGAATAGATATACGGTATATCTACTTGATGAGATAGAAGTATGAAATTGTTCAATTTATGAAGTGAAAATTGTTGTAACAAGAATATTCGAGTTGAATGATTAGATCATAAAGAAGAATATTTGAGTTACAAGTTTAGCAAGCATCTAAGAGTTAGAGGAATTGTTCCACAAACTTGCATCGTGATAAACACCATAAGAGTATGGAGTTTTTGATGGATGTAGTCAAACCTTGTTTGACATGGTTAGATCAATGATGAATTAAAACTACCAATATAATTTGTAGATTATGCTTTAGAGACTACCGCTTTTCACTGAATAGAGTGCCATCATAATCTGCTGAAATGACACCGTATAAGTTATAGTTGTCTTTTCTTGAATTTTGGTATGCAAGGCATATGTGTAAAATGTTTACAACCAAAATTGGATTAGTAAATCTTTGTAGGTTATCCCAAAGAATGTCAATGGGTGTTTCTTCTTCCATAAACCCAATTAAAAGTGATTGTCACTGAAAGAAGTGAACTTCTTATGAAGGAGTTTTTCGCGAAAGGTTTAAGTGGGAGGAAGATAGAACTTGATGAGGTTATTGAATCTGAAGATGATAAGAGTAGCGCAGCACCAGAATATGTTCTGGAAGCGGCAACTGCATTCATAGCTCACGCGTCTACAATATGTTGTAGTCACGGCATCAAAGTTCCTATTTAACCAAGTTGGTCGTAATCAAATAGCAAGATTTGAGGACAAGATATTATTAGATAATAGTAACCAATAATATACAAAGAAGCGGTGATGGGCCCTGACTTCGTCATATGAATTATTCTAGCAACAATTACATATAGAGATATGTTAGTTGAATAAATGAAACAACGTTCCTCTACCGGAATGCACACCAAGGACGTGTGCCTGACACGACCCAATGGGTTTTGTTAATTCAAAGGTTGCTAAATACGTATGCAAACTTCTATGGTAGAAGTAAGCATAGCGAAGTTGGAATCTTCAATGATGAAAATGTTAAAGTGTTAATTTCATCAAGATATTTGAAGATGCTTGTATTTACAAGAAAGTAAGTGGGAGCGCTAAGACATATTTCCAATACTTTATGTATATCGGTCATTGGAAATTATGTGTTTTTCTTGATATTGTGAAGTTTTCATTAAAATTAGATTTCTAATGAAAGACTTAGGCAAAACCAGAATATTAAGCATCAATGTCTATGCAGATAGATTGAGGCACTAATATAGTTTTGTCAAAGTACATAGATGAAATATTGAATTTGTTCAATATGGAAACAATAAGAACGGTTCTTGTTGCATGGAAGAGGTTGAAGCAAGAATCAACTGTTTTGATATTTGATGATTGAAACCACAAGAATGATCTTATCAATCTTGTATACCATGATATGTATATCCAGATATGTCCGATGCTCTAAAAGGTTACGAGCATTCATATGATGATCGTTGGACAATAGTAAAAATATTCTTATGTACTTTTGAAGAAGTAAGAATATGTTCTGTATGCAGAAGTGACAAATGGCTCATTGCAATGTGTTACATTGGCTTTGTCACATATACAGGTAAAATTTAATCTCAATTTTAGGCTATTTGTTTTGATTTAGAAGGTGGTACAATAAGATGGAAGAAAGTTCCATGATGACTTGGATGAGTTCCAATGTTAAACATTGTGACGGATACTGCAGTGAGGGCTAAGTATATAATCGCTCTAGAAGCGGCATGAGAACTATGTGTAGTTCCAAGTGTACTAATATTATGTAGTTCTATTGTATGACAATAGTGGCAACATAATCTCGGCAAAGAAACAAAGGTCTCACCAGAAGATCAAGTTTATACGATGCCATCTCATACAAGATGAGCAATGCGTGCTGACGCAAAAGAATATGCAAATACAAACGGATCTGAAAGTGTCAGACCCGTAGAGAAGTTTACCACGTGCAAAGCGTATGAATAACACCGGAATGCCATAGGTGTTAAATGCGCAAGTATGACTAGATTATTGACTCTAGTGCAAGTGGGAGACTGAAGAAAATATGCCCTAGAGGCAATAATAATATTGTTATTATCATATTTCTTGTTCATGATAATGTTTATATTCCATGCTAGAATTGTATTAAGCGGAAACATTAATACTTGTATGGTTTATGAACAACACTGCGTCCCTAGTATGCCTCTACTAAACTAGCTCATTGATTAATGATGGTTAAGGTTTCCTAACCATAGACATGAGTTGTCGATTAATAATGAGGTCATGTCATTAGGAGAATGATGTGATGGACAGACCCAAATTAAGCACAGCAATTAGATCGTGTCATTGTGTTCACAATTGCGTAGCTTTTCCTATGTCAGTATCCTATTCCTTAGACCATGAGATAATGCCACTCCCTGGTATCGGAAGAGAGCTTTGAGGTCATCAAACGTCACACTATGAAAGGGTGATCATAAAGATGTCTCTCAGGTAATCGGAAAGTACTTGTTGGGTTGCATGTATCGAGATGGAATTTGTCCCTCCCATGTCGGAGAGATATACTCCGGGCCCACTCGGTAATCAATATCATACACCGTTTGCAAACACGTGATTAATGAGTTTAATCACAGGGTGATATTGGATTGCAGAACGAGTAAAGAGTACTTGCTGTGAACGAGATTGAACTAGGTATGGCGATGCCGACGATCGAATCTCGGGCAAGTAAAATATCGCGAGACAAAGGAATTTGTATACGGGATTATTTGAATCCTGACATCGTGGTTCACCGATAATGATCTTCGTTGAATATGTGGGAGTCAATATGGATTTCCAGATCCCGCTATTGATTATTGATAGTGATCATGTCTGCACATTCTCGAACCCGTAGGGTCACACACTTAACGCTCATCGATGCTAGGGTAGTTTCGGGATTTATGGAAATTGTTTCGGAGAGTTACGGAATTGTTCCAGGAAGATGATTAATGATTTATTAATTAATTGAATTAATAAATGTTAATACATATATTTATTTATTAGAAATAAATAGGGGCTAAAAAGTAGTCCATAAAAGGTTTTGCTAATAGACTAATTTTGTAGTCTATCTAGACAAACTGCAAAAGAAAAGGGCAAAGAAAAGGAAAAGAATGGTGTAGTGCCAAACTCGATTGCTACTATCGATCAGAGGCAAACCATGCACGTACGTGAGCATCAGGCATGGGCCCTAGCTCGCACGCTGCGGCCGGCCTTGGCCTGGCTCGTACGCTGCGGCCGGCCTTGGCCTGGCTCGCACGTCGCAGCCGGCCCTAGCGCCAAGCGTGTTCGGCGTCGGATCCATCGATCCCGCAGCGTGACGTGCACGAATAGGTTTCTAAAACCTTGCTCGTTCTCCAAGAAAGCTCCGTGTCGTGCGGCTATAAAAGGACCCGATCAAGAGCACGCTGAGTTGATTTTGATCAGCCGACGTACTGCCTGTTGTTTCATATATAGCTCTCTTTTGTTCTAGTTTGACTAGTTCTTTTGCCTATCTTCTTCCACCTCGCGCGCGTAGGCGAAGCCCTGCCCGCATATACTCTCCACCATAAGCACCACGCCGTCGTGCTGCTGATCCCATCTACCACTCCACCATACCTTGCTGGACCGAGGAGGAGGAGTCGTCGTTGTGCTGTACGTGTGCAACGCTCGGAGGCGCCACCCGTTGTGGCGCTTGGATCGGATCGGATCGCGAGGAGGAGACGCTAGTACGACTACGCCGACCACGTTCATCTGAATGTTTCCGCTGTGCGATCTACAAGGGTATATAGATCTAATCTCTCCCGCTCGTTGTTTTGCATCTCGTAGATCAGATCTTGGCTGTTCTTGTTCGTACTCGTAGGAAAATTTTTGTTTTCTATGCTGCGAAACCCTTCATAATATGCAATGGAATAAAAAAGAGGCTACTAGCACCCCTGGAGAAAGCTAAACACGCCCGGGTAGATGAGCTGCCCTCCGTGCTTTGGAGTCTGAGAACTACGCCCAATGCGGCTACCTAAGAAACGCCTTTTTTCCTAGTCCATGGCGCAGAAGCCGTGCTTCCAGTCGAAATCACTCATGAAGCTCCAAGAATTGCAGCTTACGACGAGACGACTTCCACAGAAGCACTTCAAGACGACATTGACGCACTCGACGAAGCAAGAGATGTAGCACTAGCCAGAGCTACGCAGTATCAGCAAAGTCTACGAAACTACCATAGTAGTCGAGTTCGTCCCCGATCTTTCGTGGTAGGAGACTTAGTCTTACGACTTAAGCAGGACGGCCACGACAAATTAGAATCCCCATGGGTGGGACCCTACATCATTACAGAAGTCATCCCAGGAGGAGCTGATCGACTACAAGACAAGAAGATAGGGAAAGATGAGAGCAACCCATGGAATGCAGAACAACTCCGACGCTTTTATGCGTAGAAGAAGCACAAGGATAGAAAACTACAAGTTATGACCCTCTGAACCCAGAACATGAGGCCACCGGTCGGGTTCTTTGGGTCAACTCAACAATATGTGTAACATATCACTATTTTCCACTCGGGGGGCTCCGACCCTCGAGTCGTACAAAAAAAATGAAAATCAATCCAGATCCTATACTCACATGTCTTAAAGAATTACTGCAAGGTTGTTTACAACCCGATATTCGACAAAGAGTAAGCACGGCTCAAGGAAATGCGCAAATAAATCAAACATACCTCGAAACACTGGTAGTTCCTCTGGTCTAATATTAAAACACGATGGCATAAAAATAGAGTTCATTACATATACTTATTCCATAACGTAAGCCAAGAGAGAACCAAATAGACGATTACATCAAGGAAGCATCTACTGGAAGTGAACTTCAGCTTCATACTTCCTTTGGCACTATGTGCCGTCGAAGATCTTCACGTCGAATTTCGACCTACCACAATGGTAGTCGAAGAGCATGAAGAACCCTTGATGCAGCTCAAGGTCCTCTGCAAACTGGGGCCATCCGCCCCTGAAGAACATCTCGAAGCGCCCATCATAGTACACTTCAACCTCATATGACGTTCCGCTTCTAGACTGTTCGTGCAGGATCGCTTCCCGAAGCTCATGTCCATTCATGAACTTGGTAAACTTAGCAGAACACGCTGTTGCTCACGACATTGAGCACCAACGATGTAGAAGAAAGATTAGATCTTGACAGGAGGAGGAGGAGAGGTATCGCGCGGAGCAGCGCTTGAGCCTGGAGCGGCGCTAGAGCCTGGAGCAGCAGTAGCAGTTACCTTGGGTTTGTTCTTGCTCCCCAAGGGGCGGCCAGGGCGCCGCTTTGCAGATGCAGATGAAGAAGCCACTAGGGAGACATCTTTCGGTTTGTTTTTACTGCCGCGGGGACGGCCGTGTCCCCGTTTCTCCATCAGCACACCGGTGTTCAGATTGGCACCACCAGCATCTGCCATCGAAAAGTTGCACTTGGTGGGAGGAAACTAGATGAGATGTGGAGAAAGAAGACGGTGCGGCGGAGGAAGCTGGTAATGAAGGGATTAGGGTTTTCCCTTGCCGGCGTACTTTATTTATAAGTAACCTTTCATGGGCCTTAGCAAGTTACAGGTCCAAATAAATCTACGGGCTTTGACATTTCGCCCCGAGTAGAGGAAAAAGCAGCGGCAGCATATATAAAGGAAAAGGAAAAGATACATGCAAATCTACAAGGGTAGCAAGCAGTGCAGTAGAACAAATATTGGAGTATATGAAAGATCACAACACACCCCCTCATGGGCTTGGGGGCTACTACCATTAGAAGAGTTGGACAAACAATCAGCAAAATCACATCAAGAATACTGTAGATGGAAGATGAGAAGACAATATATATATTTTGAGCCTATACCCGACAAATTTCGGCTATAGCCTCGGGGGCTACTCCCATCGGGAGCACTGGTCATGCACCCGATGACAATGGATAATGTTGAGTCAAAAGATCAATCGACTACCTTTGTCGACAAACAATCTTCGACTACATTGTCGACAAAATAGCATCGATTACTCCCATTGGGAGTTATTCGCGATTATTTGAAAGAACAACTTGAATATTTTACACACCTAAACAGCCAAACAAGGCTTGCAAAGGAGGTCAATAAAATTCTCGGGCTAAGTCATCGCGACAAAGCTTGAATGCCGTGGTCATAAAAGGTCACGAAGGTAAGACCCCAGGATCCATCCTGCGTGGCCTAGTATACGCACCTGAATGCGCTCTGCTAGTAACTTTCCGTGTCTACGACGCGAAGAAAATCCTGGTGGACGCACTAGGTACCCTGAGAACTACTGGAACTCTTTCTTTGTAAGTCCTAAATGTGGCAAAGGAATGGGTTAGACCAGTTTCCTAGACTCAAGTCTAAGGGGATTGAGTTTGAAGTAGGTGACAAGTATCTGCTCCGGCAGTTAACTGACCTCTTGATCAGTCAGAGCTGTCAGGCTTGTTAACCAAAACCCCTTGCGAGATAATATAATGAAAGTTTTATTTTGAGTAGAGGGAGAAAAAGAAGTCGAAAGATTGATCAAGTCGAAGATATGAAGATCTGAGATTCAACCCGAATCTGCATTTCTGGTAGAATTTTGGGGGCTACTGACAAGGGTATAGATAATAGAGCCCGTTACTTGAGTACCCCTGAGGCCCGTTAAGCTAGGCCCAAGTGTAATCATAGTCCAAGTATGAGTTCATGTCGTATATCGATATTGTAATATATATCAGACCCGACCGGTTCCTTGAGACCTGACCACCTATATATAGGGACCAGGAGAGGCTGGTCAGGGAGAGATTGAGAGTAAGCCAAGTCGACCACCACGTTTATTCTCAACACACGCCTTGTTTGACTGATCTTTATATTTGAGTTCATCCGACGCCCTATTCCCCTGATCCTAAGTCCTTCATCTTGGACATTTGTCGAGTTAACACTGAAAGTGCCTGAGCCCAAGACGACATACAGCGAGAAAGATAAGAAGTGGGCTATGGATATGCTTACTACAGAGGCCCAATATAAGAGAAGTCTGCCATCAGACTATAAACGCAAAATTGAAAGGCAAAATTACTTGGCCAAGAAGGCAAAAGGAAGTGCAAAAAGCAGGAAACAAATTCCCCAGCTCGAAGAACAGAAGAATCAATCAGTTCCCCCGCTCATAGTCGCCCCCACCCGATATCCATACGACCTTCAGAGCCGAAATGGATATGGACCGTGAGTTATTGGACCCCAGAGTAATAGCTTCTGCAGGAGCATTGGGTATGACTGTAATGAAGGCCAAAGAGACAGCGACCAGATTGAATATCTCTCTTCTAGCTATGTTAGGCCTTGAAGAAGCGCCAGTGGGTCAGATAGTTGAGAAATATGTTATAGGGGGGCCTCTGATCAAGCCTGAGGAGGAAGACGATCTATCAACAAATATGCGAAATCTGCTCGGCTGGTACAAGATGCACATAAAAAGGGACTTCAAACGTTATATCATGGCGGACGTTAGAGAGGAGCATTACTTCAAAAGATACCTGATACATATTCAATTGGACGAATTGTTTCAGTTATTCAATCAGCGCGAGCTCGACAAATCTATCATTGCTTCCTATTGTATGTAAGTGATTTATATTCAAGTCTCTAGCTGGGCTCGTTCATTGCCTGTAATATATTATCTTAACTAACTATATTTTTTTTGTACGCTATTATGCAGATTTAAGATGTTCGAATGCAACCAAAAGGTAATTCATGACGTTGGGTTCATTGACCCATATATCGTTAATGAAAAGGTGTTACAAGATCACCACAAAGACGTGGAGCATGACCTGCTCAAATTTTTTACCGAGCAAAGTCTTAAAAGGGAAATTCTATTTCCTTACAACTTCAAGTGAGTGTTTCTATCTTATACACATTCTTTTTTGCTTACTCGAGTAATTGATGAGTTATGCATACGTGTCTGCAGTTTTCACTGGATTCTGCTGAAGATTCAATTTGACAAATCCATAGTTGAAATCATGGACTCATTGGATAAGCCCAAAGCCCTGTGGAGCGACATGAAAGCAATGCTGCAGAAGTAATTTCAATCATTACCGAACTATATCGGCCCCTTTCATTAATTTCCTGATATCAAGTATTTAATAACTCATTTGTTCATTTTCTTTGCCCTGCAGGGTTTGGACACGTTTCAGAAGGAAGATAGTAGGTCAATTCGAAGAGCAGCCACCGGGGACCAATCTCTGTGGATTCTACGTCTGCGAGTTCATCCGGTGGTACACCAGTTAGCGGAGAGCACGTTCCTCGGATTTTGATGTACGTAAACAATATTCACAGTTTTCTTTTATTATCATCAATTGTGTTGAGTTTCATCCAACTTATATATATCCATATCGATCTTCTTAAAGTTGTTAGTGATACGGGAGAAGCTCCTACCAACCCAGCGCATAAAAGAAATTCAAGAGGAGCTGGCGGGATTCCTGCTGAAGGAGGTCATCCATGAGAAAGGAGTACACTATGTGGAGGACAAGGAACACTACATATAATTTAGTGATCTCCATGTAATTATATAGTACTACAGAAACTTAGCTTGTTTGAAACTTGTTTGAAAAATAGTTGTACAGAGACTTGTTTAAAATTGTAGTATATACAATCGCAAGACATCGTATAATATTATATATGCATCAATATGTAATGTGTATGTACTAGTCGTAGAATATGGGTACAGAAACTCGCTTGAAATTAAAGTGAACCCTAATTAACCATAAACCCTAAACCTATAATCTGAAATAGAAATGAAAAAAAAACACTTTAGTCCCGGTTCTTGTTACGAACCGGGACTACAGATCCCCAAGCCGGCGCGCTCAATCATGCCCACGTGGACGGCCATTAGTCCTGGTTCGTAAGCAACCGGGATTAAAGGGTGGAGCCTTTAGTTCTGCTTTGCATGTCCCGGTTGGGCAACCGGAACTAATGACCATTATGGACCGGGATTAATGGACTTTTTGTACCAGTGCATTTGTATGCGAGGGAGATGATCATGAACTACATGAGCTAGGTGATTCTAGATTTCTAGTGCTAGAGCAAGAAGACGCGTACTCCTACTAACTTTGCCCAAATTTGGTATTCCAAGATCCCAATAGCGCCGTTGTTTCCATGGACCAAACACCAAGAAAAAAAGACAGGCACCAAGACCAGCCACATATAATCACATCTTTTCGTACAGAGCCCCGAGAAAACGACTTGCGTGTCTTTGCCGATTACCATACTCCCAGAGGAACAAGTCTCCGCAAAAATATATCCAGTGAAACCCTGCTCCAAGGCAGGGGCAAAGCTCGAACAAAATATCATTGGGTTCTCTCGTATATGTATAGTGGTATAGTTGCAAATTTGAGAGAGTAGTTTCCTAGTTTTAATGAAGGCTACAAAATCCATTGGTGTTAATTGACACCAATGTCTACATGTTGGCTCCGCCACTGCTCCAAGGTATTTCAAGGGAGAGTGAGAGAGTGTGCCTGCAAACATCAGTATTCCCTCCAATCAATATTTCGTATCGCTAGTATAAATGTATCCAAATGTATTTAAGAGTCTAGATATATCTATATCTGCTATATACTAAAAGCACAATACATGGGTTCTAAAATAGAGACACCACGTTAATTCACATCATCTAAATTATTTAGGCGGTTAGATCTATAACTAATGGATGAGATTAAAAGATCTAAAAGTTACGTATATACAAATATATAGTCCGACTCATGTTTACCATGACATGTTAGGATACTATCTAAAAAGCCATCACAATATTCAAAAGAAAATAAAAAGATCACGCACTACCTATTAGAATACTACCTAAAAAGCCATCATAAAATTTAAAAGAAAGGAAAAAAAGATTACATACACGTGCATATAAGGGACTCTACTAGGGACTAGGGAGGCAATGTGGCAATGTACGTTGGCTAACGCTCGCTCGTAACCGGCCGGATCCAGCTTCTTTGGTGTGTCACCCATTACTCTAAAGACACAAGCAGATAGCTGCTTAATTATGCGTCCAAGTATCTAACTAACTTAATTAGCCTGATAGATATGTAATTGAGATGTAACTTACCGGGGCATTCGGACGTTAGATAGTTTGTGTTCATGTCTCCTGCTATGCAACGGTAAAATACAAGCTAGACTATTTGGAACGTGGCAGGTAAAAGTGGCATAAAAATTAAAGGAAAATTATTTATGAAACTTGAGCTATAAAGTGTGAAAAAAATTATGCATATATACAAAATCAGTACATCAAACAATTAAGGCATAATTATATTATTAATTAATTATATCAAAAACATAAGAAGACAGGTTTGTAAACCATCACCATAAAACTGGACGTAAATTTAGCGCCTGTAGTCTTATCACAGAGCAAGTTAAAAAAAAATGTGGAGATAACAATAAATGATTCCATGCCTTGGTTTTTAAGGATGAATATTGCATGTTATTTATGCATACCAAAATGATTAATAAAAAATAATCAAGACATAATTAGGTCATTAATTAATTAGATGGGAAACATATATAAGAAAACATGGCTATAAACCTTCACAGTAAGACTGCAGGTAACATGGCAAGTTTGAAGGAAAATATGACGATAACAACGGATGATTCCAGGCCTTGGTTTTTAAGGGAAAAAATTAGATGTTTGACACTAAAATATAAATAAAAGCACAATACGGGAATTTTAAAATAGAGACACCACGTTAATCCACATCATAAATTATTTTGGCGGTTAGATCTATAACTAATGGATGAGATTAAAAGATCTAAAAGTTACGTACACACAAATATATAGTCTGACTCATATTAACCGTGACATGTTAGGATACTACCTAAAAATATGACGATAACAACGGATGATTCCAGGCCTTGGTTTTTAAGGGAAAAAATTAGATGTTTGACACTAAAATATAAATAAAAGCACAATACGGGGATTTTAAAATAGAGACACCACGTTAATCCACATCATAAATTATTTTGGCGGTTAGATCTATAACTAATGGATGAGATTAAAAGATCTAAAAGTTACGTACACACAAATATATAGTCTGACTCATATTAACCGTGACATGTTAGGATACTACCTAAAAATATGACGATAACAACGGATGATTCCAGGCCTTGGTTTTTAAGGGAAAAAATTAGATGTTTGACACTAAAATATAAATAAAAGCACAATACGGGGATTTTAAAATAGAGACACCACGTTAATCCACATCATAAATTATTTTGGCGGTTAGATCTATAACTAATGGATGAGATTAAAAGATCTAAAAGTTACGTACACACAAATATATAGTCTGACTCATATTAACCGTGACATGTTAGGATACTACCTAAAAAGCCATCACAATATTCAAAAGAAAATAAAAAGATCACGCACAGCGTGTACATGAGAGACTCTACCTATTAGAATACTACCTGAAAAGCCATCATAAAATTCAAAAGAAAGGAAAAAAATATTACGTACGCGTGCATATGAGGGACTCTACTAAGGACTAGGGAGGCAATGTACGCTGGCTAACGCTCGCTCGTAACCGGCCGGATCCAGCTTCTTTAGTGTGTCACCCATTATTCTAAAGACACAAGCAGATAGCTGCTTCATAATGCGTCCAAGTATCTAACTAACTTTGTCTGATAGATATGTAATTGAGATGTAACTTACCGGGGCATTCGGACGTTAGATAGTTTGTGTTCGTGTCTCCTGCTCTAGACTATTTGAAACGTGGCAGGTAAAAGTGGCATAAAAATTAAAGTAACATTATTTATGAAAATTGAGCTATAAAGTGTAAAAAAAATATATGCATATATACAAAATCAGTACATCAAACAATTAAGGCATAATTATATTATTAATTAATTATGTCAGAAACATAAGAAGACGGGTTTGTAAACCATCACCATAAAACTGGACGTAAATTTAGCGCGTGTAGTCTTATCACAGAGCAAGTTTAAAGAAAAATGTGGCGATAACAATGAATGATTCCACGCCTTGGTTTTTAAGGATGAATATTGTTATTTTATGCATACATACAAAATGATTAATAAAACATAATCAAGACATAATTAGGTCATTAATTAAATAGATGGGAAACATATATAAAAAAACATGGCTATAAACCTTCACAGTAAGACTGCACGTAATATGGCAAGTTTGAAGGAAAATGTGACGATAACAACGGATGATTCCAGGCCTTAGTTTTTAAGGGAAAAAATTGCATGTTTGACACTAAAATATAAATAACTAAGTCCTTCAAATTATAGTGTTCTCTGAATAAGATCTGAATGACCATCTTTTATAGCAAGCTTCTATAAAGTCACATACACTGTACAAAAATATTAATAATAGAAAGGAAAATGATTCTATTCCGCCGGGGGCTGTAATCGCTCACATCCTCCTCCTTCCCCTGCCAACACGTGTCCAGCACGGGCCCACAACCACCGCATCCTGCTCCCTTATCCTTTCCTCGTCCCCCGTACTCTCTGTTTCTACTTTTCCCGTCTGCGGCCATGATAGAGAGCAAATCCAACGATTTCCCAGCCACGCGCCGTCACCGCGACTTGGCCGTGGGATTCTCCGCCGCCAGCCGCATAACCGCCATCAGCACCTTGGCACGCATCCTCTGCTGCACTCCATCATCTTCTCCGACTTCGACATGGGCGACGCCTATGAGGCAGCAAGGTCAGCCCCGGCGAGGGTGCTGCTAGCGCCGGCGGGTGCAGCTACCAGCATGGGGCGGGCGGTGGTGCACCTGAGGCGCGAGCTGAGCTGGAGGTGAAGGGGGCCGCGATGCTGCCCGTGCTAAGAGATTGCCGGCGCTGCATCTGGAATTTTTATTTTGCTACAACTATTCTGTAGATTTGCATGGGAGGAAATTTCTTTTTGCTACAACCGATCTTTGGATTTGCATCTTAAAAATACTTTTTTTATTTTTGCTACAATTGTTCTCTAGATTTGCATCTGAGGAAATTTTGTTTTGCTACAATCGTTCTTTCAATTTGCATTTTTGGAATACTTTTTGCTAGAATAGTTCGGTGGATTTGCAACATAGTAATGATTTTTTTGCTACAACCGTGCTGCTTTTTCAATTTGCATTTTTGGAATACTTTTTGCTAGAATAGTTTGGTGGATTTGCAACATAGTAATGATTTTTTTGCTACAACCATGCTGCTTTTTCAATTTGCATTTTTGGAATACTTTTTGCTAAAATAGTTCGGTGGATTTGCAACATAGTAAAGATTTTTTTGCTACAACCGTGGTGCTTTTTTGCACCCTATAAACCACCAACTCGGTCGTGTCTTCTCCGGCAATGGCGGTGGTGCCGCCATGGGCGGGCAGAGGTGATGCGGGGCAAGGTACTTCCAAGGGGGGAGGTGATGCCTCTGAAGGAAAGTGTGGAGGTGATGCGTACCCTGCCTCACTAGAGGACCTCGCCGAGATGATTTTTTTCATCGGCGGCGGTATATTTTTTGGTGCAGCGGACAGCGATGGGGGAAGACGGCTGGCCGCTGCCAGAAATCAGGGGAGGAAGATTCCTGCGGGGGAAGTGCTGCGGGGGATTGGGTGCTGGGTCCCTGTGGCTCCCCTCATTTTTGCTAAGAAAACGTTCTACTTTTTGCTACTAGCAGCAACGTGCGGGAGGGTGAGAGGTTAGAGGCGATTAGACGGTCCTAATCCGCCTATCCAACGGTTCTCGACCAGGAGGCTGGGTAGTAAACAACCCCCGGGGGATTGTCAGCACTCGCCTAATAGAAAACCACCACCAAGTAATTGGTGAATCATGCTTATTAGTTGGACAACAAGAAATGTATAATTGCATGTAACACCCGATGAAAACATACATTATGTCAGGCGATAGACATGTCAGTCCAAAGCTGCTGCTTTTAACGGATACACATGTTGCTGCTTTTAACGGATACACATGTTGCTAGATGTCGTCAATCCAAATTTAGATGAGCATGTTGCTAGTATGTTACCGGCAAGGAAAACAAAAAGGCGACATAAATTTCCGTAGTCGAATTCATTAGCTAGTACATGATGAATTTATGGAATAATAATACCATACAAGCCCACTCCCAACAACGCTTCAAGTACGGCTTCACAGTCTACGTACTACTATTTGAATCACACTAGGATATAAGGTCATCCCCGCAAGGAAACCACAAAGCCCACAAAATAGTGAGTGAATCTACACACTAAAAATAGACTAGATACATACCAAAATAAATAAATCTATAAAAAACTAAAACATCTTATATTAATAAACGGAGGGAGTACATCATAAATTTAAATGATAATAGTATAAAACAAGCCCACAAGAAAAGTCCCAACAACGCTTCAAGTACGGTTTCGCAGTCTACTATTGGTTCGGTCTCAACGTAACAGGAGTTCCTGCAAAGCGGGCACTCATCGCTCTTCTGGAGGATGAGCTCCAAGCACGCGCCATGAAACATGTGCGGCTTAGAGCACCCTGGCCACGTGGCAAGGTCGTCGCCTTTGAGAAGCTCCCAGCAAACTGGGCAATTCTCCTCCGTGGCAAGGGCTGCGCTTTCCGGGCCGCAGGGCACAGGCAGGTGAACCTCAAGGTTGCCGTGACACTTGCACCCGGGCCAGTGCTCCTCCTCCATGCCTCCCTCTAGCAAAGCAACCAAGCTCTCTCGGCGCTCAGCCGTGTTGTCCGTGTCCCGCAGGCTAAAGGCATGGAAGAGCACCTCGACGCTCGTGGCTCCGGGCGAGATTTCGGGCACGATCTGCGGCAGCAAGACCGACCACACGTGGCGGAGGTCTGCGCGGTGGCGGCGCGGGTATACCCTGAGCGCTTCCAGCGAAGCGCCAGCCCACCGTAGCGACCTCGCCATGTCGCCGGCTGGTGGGACGACGAACCGCAGCCTGTGCGCCGTGGTGCCCGTGTCCGACGCCGCGGTGAAGTGGGTGTAGCGGTAGACCACAGCGATCTTCTTCTCGTCTCCTTTTCTTCCTGTGCTATCCCTGGCGGTCATGAAGCCTCCGAGAAAACACTCGTTATCACGCTCCTCGTGGCGGATGCGGCCATCATCGTCATTGTCATCATCCTGGAGACTCCCATTCTCCTCTTCCTGCTCAACGTCCTCCTCGGCTGGATCGTAGCGCTCAGGATGGACGACGCTCGATTGATCCATGGTCACCGCCAATGCCCTTGCTGCGCGCGGTTGCTGATAGTCTCGTGCTCCCAGTGAACCAGCTGATCTCGAGCAAGCCTCCCGTCGTCTGCAGGTTTGTGTGCGTTATTAACGCAAAAGCGTACTTGTGCCGGCCCTTATATTATTGATTGATTGATGGGGGCGATGGGTCCTTACTTTGCCGATTCCGTGTTGCACTCTCGGAGCAACTAACAAAAAACGGCCGTGCGCACCTCGATCACTGTATGAATCGGACTCTGAAGGCGGTAAACCGGCCGTGCGCAAGTCGTACATGGTCGCCATGGAAACCTTCCGCCTGCACCCGGCCGGCCGCGCTCGGCCACGTACGCAAAACGCATCAATCAATTCTAAAACGCTAGCCTACCCGGCTTCCCAGGCCATCTGCGATCCACACCCGTCGCTGGAACGTTGGATCCCTTCGCACAGTAAATTTTTCCTCCCACTTTTCACCACAGCCGTCGGATGTGGTTAATACTTTTGTCACCTGCTGCTTCTCGTGTTGAGTGGATGACGAATGGGACCAGATGCAAGCGGGGCCGACAAACAGAGACTACCACCCTGCTCCTTTGCGTAACCTTTGCAGTGAAAACCTAGATCGAGGAACAAAACCACTCCCCCAATCAGCCGCCTCTGCTCCTCTTCTCCCCAATCCCCGTCTTCTCTTCCTCCCCAACCTCCCCTGGCGGCGCCTCCTCTCGTCGTCCTCATGGCGGCAGCCACTCCCAACCGCGCCATCCCCCACATAGGCACAACTCGGCGACGGAGGCTCATTGGCTGGAGTAACAGTGGCGAGCAGAAGGAGGCGTTGAGGGCAGCGGCACGCCAAGGTCAATAAATCTAGGCCAACGCCGGCGACACGGATCAGCTGGTGCACGATGTTTAGCACATCGAGGACGGCGGCCGGCCAATGAGTCGCTCGGGCATGACCACCGCACTTGGACGGAGCGACCAGGTGCGTGCGTGTTCCATAGTTCCAAGGCAGCACCTTCCTCTCTTGCTTTACCTACTATTTTCTGCCTAATTCATTCGATCTGTCTCATTTTTGGTTTCCCTTCCTCTTTTGCTTTACCTGCTATTTGCTGCCTGATTCTTCTGTGTTTGCTTGCCTATAGATCTGCGTTCTTGGTCCTCTGCCTCGAAGCTGGCGGTGAGGTGCTTGGCGCTCCTGTAAGTGGTGAGGAAATGCTTGAATCTCTATCTCTCTAGATCGATCTGTTGCTGTTTTTTTGGGCACCAACTACTGATGTGTCCACCAGATCCAGCGTAGGATTATTTCTCCAGTAAAAGCTATTTACTTATCTGATTTATATAGGAGTAATAAATACAAATAGGTACATATGGCATGAGCATGTCCTTATTCTGAAATCAAATGTGATGCATTTTTTTCATTCAGTTACAGGAAAATCCGATTTGTGAGGCTGCACATCAATCCAAATATTTTAGGGTTATTGTGCTTTATAGCATGAGGTACCTTCGTAAGATATGGCTGGCCATATGGTGATTAACTTTAACTGTATAAAAATATTTTCCCTAATGTTAATTTTGCCATGATATGAGATATGCCCACTCTTCCTTTCTATGCTTAGCATTATCAGACTGACCTTTCAGATTTGGCTATTCTAGGTGTGCACTAGAGCTAATGGCTGATAATTCCATCAATGAATTCATATCTTTTAGGACATAATAAGTTCAGGTAATTTATCTTTGTTTTTGCAATAATGTTCCTTCAAAATTCAGTCATGAAAAATAAATCCTCATGAACTGTGTTCGTGGGCGGCAAGTTATCATATGCATGAATAAAGCATATGGGGGTTAATTTTGTTCAGTCCAAGCGAGTGGCCACTAAGAACAAGCAGCTTGTGTATAATTGAGAAAGATTGCATCAGGCTCAGACATATACGATTCACATATGCGCCTGTAGCCTGATGTGTGATTGCTATTGCTTTAGGCTAATTTTACTCTCTTTTCTTAGTCTTGCTGAATGATTGACAAGAGCACCATAGGCTAATTTTACTCTCTTTTCTTAGTCTTTCAATTATTTACCAATTTGTTCATTGCGGCAGTCTCTTATGCTCTGAACTTTGGTGCCGTTTCCAGTGCAGGTGCGTGCATGTTTTCCACTGCGCTGCTTGCATGCATACAACAGAACATTATGGGGTGAGTTGGTAAAGCTGAAATGTTTTTTGTTGTTACTTCTGCACTTTTCATTTTAGTTGTCATTAGTGAAGATCGGATTCTTCAGCACACGATTGTGTGAACTGGCAAAATACGAGAAAGGTTGTAAAACGAAACATGCTTGTATGTTCATATAAAAACGAAACACTTTCTCTACTTTGTTATTGTGGTGGCAATCATGCTCTGTTAAAAGGAGTGCCACATGTGCCCTGCAATTGCTTGTGCTCTTAACATCCTTGTTGTTCTTCCTTGGTTGTTTCTCACCAGTTATTTTCTTGAGTTATGTATTCTGCAGAGTTGTTGGTTTACACTGTTGTGCTTTCTCCTTGCAGCTAACAACAGGTCTAGATAGGGAAACACAAGGAGATAAGCAACCAGAGATTATTGTTGGTATTGCAGTAATTTCTGCACATCTCTCTCTTACTCTATTTTGTTATTTTGGTGGCCGTCATGCTGTGTTACAAAGAGTGCCACATGGCTCCATGCAACTGCATGTGTTCATGTTTTAACTGACATAGAACATTTTTGTAGAAAAGTTTACTCTCAACTGATGGAGAAGGCCATCATGCCTTATCGCGCAACCACAAGTGCAATTAGTTATATAAGTTGCTTTGTTTTGTTTAGTACTCTAATAATCCAAATTGATAGACCGTATCCTTCACATGAAGGATCATTGAAGCTTTCTTTTCTTATTTAGTGAGATCTGTTATTACCTCTAGATAAAGTGGCTTGGCCAGAAAATTAAATTGAACTCTGTTATCTGCAGCCTCATTTCCAAAGCCATGCTGCTGTACATGGGATCTTCTTGGGATTTTTGTTCTCGGAGGTAGATACCTTGATGGATAATTCACATGTTGTTATAAGGTTTCTTGCTGGTTTGCTCTGCAAGTGGGCTTGAACATCAGCTCAAGGAAAATATTGCATCATCATATGTTTATGCTAAGTAAAGTTGTCTCTTGCATAATATTCAATAATGATTATTAGAATAAAACTTGCTTGGTTCAGTTAAAGCTACAGATTTATGCAAGTAGATTTTATCTAAGCAAATATCATATTTTTCAGTGCCTCTCTATTTCTTGTGTTTTTCATGTAGAGGTCTATTTTTTTATTGTTTTCTCTTGATAGATTTTAGCCAATGACACGGTTCTCTCCGTGGATTGCTTTGCCCTGGTCAGATTGAAGGTCTGGAGCCTGGAATGAGTCCTCCCATCTTTGATTTCTTTGCTTTCATGTAGTGGTCTAAAAATATTACTGTTTCTCTTCATAGATTTTTGCTAATGACATGTTTCTCTCCACGGATTGCTTTGCCCCGGTCAGATTGAAGGTCTAAAGCCTGCAATGAGTCCTCCCACTTTGATTTCTGTGATTGCAGTCCGGGTTTTGTTCCATATTAGTTGTTGGACGTTTCTATTTGATTTATTTACTTATTTGAGGCTTGCTTAGCTCTTTATGGACGCAGCTGCGCTTTGTGCTTTTCATAATGTGGCATTTTCACGGTTCTTCATAAAGTCTCCATGTTTTATTCTAGCGCACATATTTCATTTTATATAATGTGCCTCTGTTGTCTACCTATTTTCAGACTAGGCACCTTGTTGTACACATATAGAATGACATATTTGGTTCTTGATGCAGGTGGTCGCATGATTCAGCTTATCAGCAAGATTTTCCTATGTACAAAGAAAAAGGAAAATGATCAATGACAGTCTCTGCCTATTAGAAGCACATTGGCTATCTTTGCATGTTCTGTACAAAGAAATATCAAGATGAAGAAGATTGTGGTGAGATTGGTATTGGTAACTTCTTTTCACCATGATGGACAATTGGTTTTACTTTATCTTGCTCTCGTATGCTTAGACACCGAGTTCAGTTTCTATGCCCTTTGCATTAAAATTTGAAATTATTGCATTTTCCTTTTAAAATTTGAGTCAGCCACCTCTTCTGGTACCAATGAGGGCATGCAGGTTGCATTTGAACCACATATCCCTTTTAATAGTCTCTACTGCCATTTAGTAGATTAACATTTTATTGCACTATTTCATTGTTAACCATCAACACTGTCAGTGAATGTTGTAAAAAAGAAGTGCAGGTGTATACTGAATGTGCTACTTTTGATATCCCTAGACTATTGAATTAATCAAGAGAGTTTATATGCATTTAGTATTTCTGGATTGTTCCCACTTCTGTTGGATTAAGCCTTTTTGTGTTGTCTGCATATGGAACTTGATATATTTTGGTAGGTACGTTTATATTATTTGTTGGGTCGAGACTATAATATTTTAGCTTTCACATAAAAAGGTTCTCCATTTCTCCGTGTCAAGTTTATGAGGTCCTTTCTCTTTCTGTGTATGTTCAGTTCAACGTTCAGACCAAGGAAACCTTGATTTGGCTACCGTTCCATGCACTCTACTTCTAATTTATCATTTGATAGTATTTCAAAATTAAGAGCAGTTTGGCAATGGTCCCATTCTTGGTTCTGGTTTGCTAAATCACTTCCCCAGGCAGCCACTGCTCGTTTATTTTAGTTGCACATGTCTTTCCAGCTTTGCTTGTTCTGTTGAATACTTTATGTTTTGGTTGTAGTTTCATTGTTGGTTTTGCTTGGGCACATAGAGTGCTTCCAAATCAAGCCCCCTGTTTGGCTAATCTAAGATAAGCTCTTTTAGTCCCTCCATTGTTCAAACTACTAAGGCAAACAAGACTTTTCATCTGATAGTGAATTCCTGCATTACATTTTATATTCATATAGTTTGTAATTTCAGATATACTGGCCTGCCCGCGAATTTAGCTTTCTTCTTATGCATGTTCACTGAATGGAATACTAATTTGATATTAAATTAACCATGTTCTTTATAGTTAGTTTCAGTTCTGTTGTTTCACTACAGCTACTATTGTATATATTCTGTTCCTCTCTTTGCTTTATTACCTCTAGATTGGCCTAAGTGATAGTGACTAACTTGTAAGTTGTAACTACAACATAGTTGCATCTCTTGCTAAAACACATAGCTGCATCTATCTACCATACTTGTTCCTCCTTTTTTCATGTAGGATTTCCTTTGCAAAGGTTCCTTTGATAACAACTCCATATTCTTCATTCCCCAATTTTAGAGGAATATTCTATGTGTCATTTTTCCCTCATGTGAATGTACTTTCTTCAGGCCACATGGTTGTAGATGAGTGCGGTGTGCTTGACCCATGATTCTTGCATCCATAATAGAATGATAGGAACAACTTATTTTGCACGACCAAGGATAAGGCAGCGCTCTGAGCAAATTTGGAAGCCATGGACATGTAGGTGCAGGTTGAGCGGGAAACAGAAACTAGGGCAGCATGCGAGGGAAATTGGGCGCACAGAGTACGGAAAAAGAGAGGGAAGAGAGAGATGAGCAAACCGTCCATAGAAATCGATTGAGAGAGAGGCGAGCTCTCTCCTCTTAGGTGGCAACTAGCTTGCTCTTTCGCCAGATCTGCACCAGCAACCTCCTCCGCCAGCTTCCTGTCTTGTCCATCGGCCTCCTCTCCAGCCAGGCTTCTCCTCATCTGGCACAGCCCTCTCCCAAAAGGGAGGAAAAATATGCCTCCTCTCTCTTCCCCATCGAATCTCATGTCTCATCTCTATGCCCTCTCCCTTCTACTGTTTCTAAATGCCTGTGACTCCTTGTTTTGTTAGGTATGCTCGTGTTGCTGTCGTGCCTCTAGCAGCTTACATCCAAAGCTGCATGCATTTGTAGGTTAGCTGCTAGCTATTCCCTATGAGCTGTTGGCATATGGAGGTTAGCTGCTAGCTATTTCCTGTGAGCTGTTGGCATTTGGAGGTTAGCTGCATATGCTTGACCAATTGATTAAAATAGTTATTGCTGGTCCGTGTTAGCCGATTACCTCATTAGAATAGCAGCTTATTGGATGTTTTTTACACTAGCTGATTAGAATAGCACATAAATAATATTCTTGTTAGTTTTCTAGCTGATGACTATAATGTTGATGCTCTATTAGTACATTTAGATATGCAACAAAAGCTTTTATGTTTTTGTCATGCTTGATCATGCGGAGTTTAACCCCTTTATTGAACCTTTTGCAGACCTTTGTCAAGAATTTACCTCAGATTGCGAATTAGGGTCTTCATCAGGCCAGTCACCTGGAGATTCTTTTACTCATGAATGATAAGTACTTACATTTTCTTAGCATGTGCCTGGCAAGAAATTCTGTGTAATTTTAGTTTTTCTAAATGTCATGACATTTTAAAGATAGTCAAGCTAGGTTTTCATGATTAAAAGAACTCATGGTCTTGGCTTTTCTATTACGTAGAAAAGTAAATGTAGACGTGTATTATGCATGTTACCGAGTCAGCATTCGACTCTCATTCGGACAGTGTAAGGATCTGATGAAAAAATCATTTCTTCTCCCAACTGTCTGACTGCATAACATGTGTTCTTACTCTGCCCAAAATATTTACTATATTTAGAAGAGAATGATCATACAGGTTTGTGTCGTGCTTTTCTTGCTATTAGGCTATTAAATCTTACAATGCTTGATCGCACACCAGTAATGGTTAGTACATCTTTATTTTGGATGATTTCTATATCTTTTCTTCTAATTTTTATTATGAACCTGCAATTTATCTTTCATAAATATTTAGTTCTTAGTCGAGGGATGCACATGTATACGTAGCCACATGGTTATTTTATAGGCTGTCATACGCCATGAGTCAGACCCAGGTAGAGCAATTTCACTTATTTGCCACTCTTTTTGTTGATCTTTTAGGTTGTTTATTGTCCAGAGTTTGCTTTGTATGTGTTTGATAGGCTTAAAATTTAAGGAATCATCATGAGCATCTCTTTTGGATTTTTTTGGTCCTAAATTAACTTCTATTTGCATACAGGGTTTGGATTATATCCAGAATATTATTACACAATCAACGGCAGTGCCAATCATGTGTGTTCATTGAGGTTGGGGATTGAGTTAAATTTGGAAGAACGGTTACTTCTCTGGATTTTGTCTGGCAGGAGGTGCTGGATCCTGAGGCATTGGGTTTGTCCAGTCGTACTGTGCCAGTTTATTCTGGAGAAGATACAAGGTCTTGCTAGAAGAGAATTTTCTCACTATGCCTACCTGATTCCCTTTACATGGTGACTACCGGATGAAAGTGTATAGATGGTGATGGATATGTGGACCGATAAAAACACCTCCCTTGTAGAAAACAACTTAGGGCAATATAATGTTGGTTGGTTATCTAGCTTCATAACTGTTGTTACTGGTTTAGAAATTCGACTCTAGCATTTTTGAGAAAAAATCATGACACTACATCCTTTTACCGGTCAACTTCAGTTTATTGAGATAACAGGTCGGCTTGCAATGACACGGTCAAATCTGTAAAAAAACATGCTACTTCCGGTACAGGCACTATCATTTATTTAAAAAATTACCGGCACTATCATATAGCACTATGCATTGGCACTAAAATAAAATAAAATCTATGGGCTCACAATCCAGCCTTATTATGCCACTTGCGCCAGTCAATTTATTCATGCTGCATAGTTACACCCGCTGAAATCCTGTAGCTCTTTGGCTTGTGAGTGGCATATTACGCCACTTGCACCAGTCAATTTATTCATGCTACATAAGTTTTATTTTAAAAATTCACAGCTACAATATTGTTTGTTGTATTCTCGGTTAGTTACACTCGCTGAAATCCTGTAGCTCTTTGATTGCTTTAGGTTTTCATGATCTATTGATAATGCAGGTCAAACTATTGGTCAATAAATTGTCAACAAAAGCCCTTTTGGCCCTTTTGCTTAATCATATGTGATTTTTAAGGATTAATGGCTACCATAGTCTACATTAAATGAATATTAATCATGAATAACAACATAGATAAATATTGTTTGCTTCCAGACTTTGTGTTAGTGGATTTAGTTAACCACACTAAAATTCTCAATTACTCTTTAACGGCTGAAGAAAAAATCATTGGTAGAATCGAGGTGCTTGAACCTACATTTAAAAAATTGAATAACATTAGATTTTAAAACTACTATTTTTGTTTAAATTAGAACAATTTACTCATTGTGGCTTGAGTGCCGCTTTGGATTTGTTTTTACGCCAGTGACGCAACGGGTCATCTAGTGGATGGAAACTTGGCTAGCTGCCATGCATCCTGCAACTTGGTTCCGTACGGCGGGAACCATGTATCCTTTCCTTTCCGCAGCTGTGGGATTTTCATATAGGAGTAGCTACCTACCAACTGTGGGATTTTCACGAAATACATCCAGCCTTTTTTTCGACCGCTCATGCATATATGGGATAGGCTAGCTTCAAAACGTAAATTCATCTCCTTCTTAGTTTATTCCCAGACCAAAACATGCACGCACGCAATCAGTTCAAGTACCTACGTACGTGTACATTACGGCACAAAAACATGATTGGTGCTAGGGTTGTTCACGTCATGAGCATCAACAAAAAGGTTAATAAACATTGCTTAGTACGTATTTTCGCATGCACTATATATGCTCCAAAGAAAAGAAAAAAGAAAAAGAAAAAACCCATAAACACTAGCACACATGGCATATTTTGGCTCGTACAACAAGATTCGGTACCTAGATGGGGTTCCGACGACCTTTCCTCATGAGATTTTCACATGTTCCGTTTGCTCCGCGGCGTCTTCCCCCATACCTTTTCTCGTGGAAAGTGATGATTACATGTACCTTTTCTCCTTGTTTGTGTTGAAATGATCATATGAACACATATTCTCTGGAATATTCTCCGAATTTCGGAATTAGACGGAAATCGTAGAAAAACACGTAAATTTAGAAAATTCGTATCTTGAGTTCCGTAACTCAGAATTTTGCAAATAATATACCGTTGGAAAGAGAAAAATGCGAAGAACACAGCAGACCTGTTATTTTTACATTTTACCAAACTTAAATTACGTCAATTACTGCATGTTTGTTTTTAGTATTTTTTGATGTATTTTGAGTTTTAAAAATTATTTCCACATGATTCCAACGGCATATGAAAGCTAGTTAGAGATAAAAAAAGCTATGAGAGGAAGTACTATTTTTCGACAGCTTTATTGCGTCTCGGACTGCACATGTACAACTTGGTCACTAGCTTGGAGAACAGATTTTCATATACCCCAGGCCCCAGCACAAGCGAAACGACAGCGGAATGAGACGAGAGAATAGTGAGGCCGACTCGTCCAAGGTCAA
This sequence comes from Dactylis glomerata, assembly GCA_007115705.1. Classification (NCBI taxonomy): domain Eukaryota; kingdom Viridiplantae; phylum Streptophyta; class Magnoliopsida; order Poales; family Poaceae; genus Dactylis; species Dactylis glomerata. Next base: position 498,887 of record QXEO01001282.1, on the reverse strand, counting down.
ACTAACGAAGAACGTTCTGGAGATCTATCATATCCCACACGCACGTACACGTATGGTCCATGCAACTAGATTGTCATTCGAGTGTGGCTGAATCCTGACATGACCATGACGTACGTCCACAAAAAAAATATTCCTACATGCGGAATCAAGTGTTTGTAAGGAAAAACGTCCGGCGGGTGACGTGTAAGTTCGATGAGGGTTCAAGCAAAGAGGAAAACAAGCCTATGAGCGATAACACATCTTAATCAGGCCGATGTGGCTACGTGAGGATAGTGGACCTAGGGGTTCATCAATTTTTTTATCAGGGCCTTGAAGATAATCCTGAAAACAAACACTAGATTAACGAGACTTCCTTTTATGTTTCATTCAAGAAAAAGGAGACCTCCTTTTTGACATTGTGATAATCATCTTACCAGTTTTGCATCTTGCAGTGTCCACAACTAAACCGTGGTCAAATGACGTTCAAGACGTCGATATCAAACGACTTGACGGAGGGAGTAGCACATTACAATTGACCAACTTCACAAAAGGACTGACATATAGCACATAGTATGGACCAACTTCTCTGGAAAAAAAAACATATAATTGTAATAGTACACCCTCAACGAGTGAATTCTCAAAATTAATTGTTCGTAGATTGCCGTGCACGGGAGGTCTTTTATGGCACAATTTACTAGTCATGTAGAGTTGTATTGAGATTTATCAACCGTTGTTGATTGAAATTGTATTTATGGACAATTCACTAATGATATAGATTTGATTTGATTTATCTATATGTATATCTATGCCTAGCTACAAAAAATGCATGTACATTGTCATGGGTCTAAAATAAATTAATACGGCCGTTGTTCAATTCCTAGAAACATTGTAATATATATTAATGGAATCCCTTAGGTTCTACATCATGCTTTCTTTTATACCTCTTGAAATATGGAAGGTTAAGCAATGGAAGGTTAAGCAATCCCTTAGGTTCTATATTAATGGAATCCCTTAGGTTCTACACTTAGCACAAATATTTTCTAAAGAAAGAAAAATAAGGAATCTATTTTGAGAAAGGTTAAGCAATGGAAACTAGTATACGAAAGTTCCCTATGTTAGATGGACCAATGTTTTTGCACGTGCCAAATCCGCTATTGGATGAAAAAAATACTACTCTTCTAGTCAACAAGTATTGCCTGGACGGTTAATATTTTCCTGTTCCTACTGTAACCTCTTAGTAAAGCCTTTTTTTTTGAAAGTTTCAAGATGCAAACTTTGACCAAGTTCTTAGAAAAAATATCAATATCTATCATGTCAAATCAATGTCATTAGACACATCATGACATACATTTTCGTATTACATCTGTATGGTATCATAGTTCTCAATGGATTTTTCAATAAGCTTGGTCAAAATTTACATTATTTAATTTCAGTAAAAAAATATACGTCTTGTTCTACGGAATGAAAGTAGTACAACGGAGATTAATAACTCTCTTGGGTACCGGTTGATTGTCTGTTTAATGGCTGTTCCGCAAGTTGTTTTCGTCCCAATGCCAAGGATATGCCATTTCGAAGCGACTTTCGCCTATAATAATAGAGCAATTTTACAGTACCCAGTACTCCATGGGGAGGGGATGGAGTACCAAGCGAATCTGGACGTCCATTTAACAGGATAGTCTGGTCATTTTCGCTAATTTATGAGCCTTCTATCTTAATCTACACCGCTAATCCCGCGTAGCAGGCAACCACCTCCTCCGTACTCGCATGCAGGACCGGCGGCCGCCTCCTCTCAGCTCCTCCGCCGTAGGGTATACCAGCGATTTTTGCATGCAGTTCACGGCGGCTGCACCACTCCACCGCCGACGAGACACTAGAAATATCTGCATCAATTGTTAACCTATGTCCAGATTTAACAAAATCTTTTCATGTAGTTCCGCCAGGTTTGTTCGTGAGTTCGATTTTTCTCGTAGCCACTAATCATACTACTAATCATGCGCTGCCGTTGTCGTCTCCGGCCGCTTGGCCTGTCCATGATCCCCGAGATTCTCCGACGAACCTGCCCGTTTACCGCATAATCGCCTCATAGGCCATCTCATCTCATGCTAGTCGAGATTAGGGCTAATCAAATTTGTATTTGTGACTATCTATCTATCTACTATATACTAAAAGCACAATACAAAAGTCCAAAATAGAGTCATCACGTTAATCCACATAGGCTAGAAATAAATATACCGTTAATTTAGATTATAGATGGCTGAGATTAAATGATCAAAACGTTACGTACAACATATAGATTCCATGTGCAATATTTGAGATCTGTCACATAAGAAAAAAAAAACCAAATCGGCAAGGATTCTCAGGTGTTGCACGGGATAGATTGGAAAGAAAAAACTAAAGGAGTTTGCATGTAACACGTACATATGTACTAGATGTAATACGTAGTGAAAAGCTTAGGCGTTAATTAAATGAAGGGAAATTCTACCTATCAGCGCCGCACACAACGTCTCTCCGTGCGGCGCGTCACGATACGTGCAAATTGCATCATACCCATATAGGAACCGCTCCACCTGCACTTATCTTTATCTTCTTTGACCTTATCTCCTCCTCTCAGCCACACAATCCTCTTCCCGACCACACACACGAGGAGCACCGCATCGTACCACCGCACCACCAGGCGCCGGAGCTCCGCCAGGCCGTGCGTCGACGACGGTGAGTCGACGGTCGCGACCCAAGTCTGCACCGCCGAGCGAAGCGGTCACGCGTTGCGGTGAAGAGCCTGCTCCCGCCGACGAGCTCGAGGTGGAGCCACGAGGAAGAGGAACCCCGCTGCCGAGCTCGAAGGGAACTCCTCCAGGCCGCCGTCGGCGAGCGCGACGCGGGGAGGGCTCCTCCAGGCCGCCGTCCGCGAGCGCGACGCGAGGAGGGATCCTCTAGGCCGCCGTCGGCGAGCGCGACGCTTGGAGGGCTCCTCCAGGCCGCCGTCGGCGAGCGCGACCCGAGGAGGGATCCTCGAGGACACCGTCGACGGGAGCTGGCCAGGCCGGCGACGCCGAGCGCGAGGAAGGCGGTGCATCGCGGTGAAGCCCCGCCGCCGCCGAGCTCAAAGAGGACTCCTCCTGGCCGACGTCGACGAGAGTGACGCGGGGAGGGCTCCTCCAGGACGCAGTCGACAGGCACGCGACCAACACACCGACGACAAGCACGTCGGCGAGGCTGCCAGGCTGCCGCCGTGCGCTGCTATTTTTTCCCTCTTCCTCCAAAGTCTGGATTCCCTTGCAGTTTATTTTGTGGATTTTGCATCTGAACCAATATTTGGCAATCAGGCGAAAATAAATTGGCCAATAGGAACTATAAAATTGGTTACTAGCAGCCAGTACAAACTATGCAAAAATTGCAAATTGGGTGTTTTTAATCTGGTAGCTGCTGTTGTGATAACCTGATGACCATGACTAATAAATCTGATTATTATGATTGTTGGACATTTTTGCTAGAAATAACCTGATAATCCTGCCAATTAATCTGGAAGCTAATGTAGGAATAATCTGGTGACTATTTCCTGTGTAACCTGGTCACCAAAATCTTTTGTGGGAATTTGGATGACACTCTAGAATAGTCTGACAATCATAATAATTTTAATCTAGCAATCATGCTAAATTAATCTGGTAATATCACCTGTGTGATTAGTCACCAAAATGTGCATAATAGAGTGCATGATCCTATTTTTGTATCCAGTTAACTGAGCAACATATAATCTGGTAATCATGTGATAATAATTTGGGAATTAATCATGGAAAAAAATATTTGTCGAAACATATCGATTTGAGATTTAATTTTGAAGATCTCGACACGAGAAATCTAATGATGAAAACGGATCATCGGTTCAGTGAACAGTTTGAAATATAAATCTTTTTTAAATTTGAGTTTTAAAAGAGTCGTACTGTCACATGCACCATAAAGAGAGAAGGAACGCTGCATGCAAAAAGTCTGTCCCATGCACCGTAAAGAGAGTAAGGAATGCCGCATGCAAAGAGCCGCCGCACAGGATAGGATCGTGTGCGACGCCGCCGGGTAGTCAGCTCCTTAAATGAATGAAAAGAAAACCAAGTCCCTCTACGGAGTCAAAGAGAACTTTCATGCTGATTTTTTTTCTTATACTACATCTTTTTATTAGTTGAAAAAGCTTAGGAAAATCAACTTCCCAATTTCACAGTATGAAAAAGCTTGGTGAGAAAATTTAGGAATTCATAATAGACCCAATTTACAAATTTAAAAAGGTGAAAATATTTTACATATGTATTCTAAAATAAGTATGAAAGAAAATTATTTCAAAAAACAACTGAATTTCTGAGCAAACTTTACATAAAAGATAGGCATTTGGTTTCAATACAAATCCAATATTAATTTAATTAGAGGTGCGAAGGGACCGATGAATAATAACATGCCTCTGATGAGTAGCATAAATGGGTCCGGTAGTAGTAAAAGCAAAAGGTCAACATGAAAAAATTTAGGCAAACAAATGAAATCTTTAGTTACATAAGTCACAACGATGAAAACTTGCCACAATTGGAAGAATCAAAGACTTCATGCCGCGTCTTCCTCCGCCGCCAACTTGACGTCATCATAATCAAGCCTAACCAAACCTCGGTCTTGAGTAGGCTTCAGACAAGTGCTTCTAAAGGCACCGGGCTCCCAATTGTAGAATTATTGATGAAAGCACAGCTACATGCCGACACACAATCAAATAGTAGCGATGAAACGTCAAATATGCAGGAACAAGGGACTATAACTGACAAGGGTATAATGACTAGAGCCCGTTAGTTGAGTACCCCTGAGGCCTGTTAAGTTAGGCCCAACTGTAATGATAGTCGAATACGAGTTATTACCGTATGTCGATATTTGTAATCTGTATCGAACCCGACCCGATCCTCGAGACCTGGCCACCTATATATAGGGGCTAGGAGGGGACGGTGTGGGGCAGATTGAAAGCAAGCCAGGTTGAACACCCAAGTTTACTTTCGATATACATCTATTTCGACTAACTTTACCTTCGAGTTCATCCGACGCCCTATCTCCCCGATCCTAAGTCCTTCATCTAGGACATTTGTCGAGTTAACCCTCGTCAATTGGCGCCGACCGTGGGGATCCTGGGCGTTGGAATCATGAATTCGACGGCTTTTTCACTTTTAGCCAACAGCAGTCCAGAAGTCGACGGAAGTCAAGAGGTAGAACTGACAATTGGAAGTATGAGCATCCTCATCGGGCCATCGGGTTCATCCCGCCTCTTGGAGTCGACAAAGCCAGATCCGTCGTAAGCAAGCCCGAAACAAAGGAAGCATTGGAATCATCAGAAGGCTCTTCCAGCGAGGTAAACTCGCCGGTGAGCTTAGAAAAAGCATTAATCGCAGAAAGCGACGAAATTCAGGAAAAATTCGACTCAGAAGAAAAGGCGTGTCAGATGCATAACAACGCAAGGGACTTCGCCGTAGGAAGCAGCGGCGTCTCCAAAGTACATCAGTTATGTGTTATTATCACTGAAGCAGAGGAAGGAAACAACAGCGAAGAGAGTAAAAGGGTCGACAGGCAAGTCGACAAAGTGAAAAATCACAACAAAAAGGAAAAAGAGAAAGTCCATGTCTCGGCTGGTGAGTGGAGGATGATTACATCAGCCATTAATCATGGTACAGAAGTACCCGAGGGATCGCGAAGAGAAGTTCTAATGGGATATCAGTATGCACTATACCAACACAAGAAGAAACTAAGGGAGGAAAGAGACATGATGTTTCAAGACAACAACAGCATATCAAGGGAAGAATACTGGGAAGACTATAGTGAAGACTCAGAATATAGCAGAGAGAGGCGTAGAGATCCAAAACACAGAAGGGGGGCAATAGCACGTGACAGAAAAGAGGGGTGCTCGAGGAGCCCCACCCCACAGTTAGAAGAGGAGGAAGATGACCTGATACAAAAAACGCCAGAGGCGGCATTAGCAGCAGCACAAGCGTATTTATTAGCCACAAGACCAGAGCATGGGGACCCGCGAGAAGATATGCACCGAGCCGCGATACGAAGCCTCGGAATAGTAGAAGAAAAGATCAGGGAGCAAGGCCTAGAGATAAAGTCGACAAGTCACAACGAGAAGTTCAGATACAACCGCACAGACAGCGACTATAGCGAGTCATTAGAAAAGAAAAAGCAGTAGAAAAAGAAGGAGGATGCAAGAAGTATAATAGCACAAGCTCGAGTAAATAAATCGCGACATGCTTGGAGGGAAGAGAATTACGAAGACGACGATAAAGATATGGGTGCGTTATGCTTTACTCGTAGAGTTCGCAGAACGCGGGTACCCAAAGGATTCAAACTACCACACGACCAGAATAAGTACGACGGGTCACAGGAACCCACCTTATGGCTATCAGATTATCTACAAGCAGTGCAGATATTAGGGGGAACAAAGGCGACTGCAATGCAAAGTTTGCAGCTGCACCTCACCGGCGCCGCCCGGTCTTGGTTGAACACGCTACCCGACGAGTCTATTGGAAGCTGGGGGGAACTCGAAAGTCGATTCACAAGAAATTTTCGTTCCACCTACAAACGCCCAGCATCATTGGAAGAAGTTAAATCATGTGTGCAAAGGAAAGGCGAAACGCTACGTTCTTATATACAACGCTGGAGTATAATTAAAAACTCAGCAGAGGACGTCTCCGACGAACGAGCAATAGACGCTTTTTCGGAAGGACTTCGTCGCTCAGATCTTGTGGAAGAAATAGGAAGAACAAGACCTACGACAGTAGCTGAGCTAATGGAAGAAGCCAACAAATTTGCTGATGGAGAGGACGCGTATAACAATAAAAGAGGACGTTCGCCAGAAGTCGACAGAATAAGTCGACAGAGGAGACGATACCGCAGCGGGGATAACCAAGGAAGGCGAAATCAGGTAGCCGCAGGTTATGTACTAGAAGAAGAGGAAGGGTACGAAAGCAGGAGGTTTCAGGCAAAAGGGACAGAAAAATCAAGATACTCTGGTCCCTCGGCTGAGGATATGCTATACGGACCTTGTCGAATCCACTACGCGTACCTCGACGGGAAAAGGGTCTCAAATCACCAGATAAAGGATTGTAGAACATTCCTAAGGTTGCAAGGTGCCATGGGCTCGAGCCAAGAAGGAAGGCAAGGAGAAAAACGTAGAAGTCAAGGATATCAAACTCAAAGATTATCAAAGCACCTAGAGTCGCAAGTATACATATCAGCCATGATTTAACCAGTGCCCAAGTCGAAAAAAGAGCGAAAGAGCATATCTAGGCAAGTGAACCTAGCAATATCATCACCACCAGCTACCACAGAGTACCTACGATGGTCAGAGCAACCAGTCAAGTTCAGTAGAGCAGACCACCCACGGAAAGTTCCTAGGCCGGGCCACTCGCCTATGGTTCTAAAAGCACAAATAGGAGGGTACGACATCGGAAGAGTGTTCATGGATGCAGGGAGCGGCATAAACTTAATATATGCTAGAACACTGAAGGCTATGTGCATCTCACCGGCGAGTCTGAAGCCAACAGATTGCTCTTTCCACGGGATAGTACCAGGAGCAGCGAACTACCCCTTGGGAAGAATAGAACTCGATGTCTGCTTTGGTAGCAGCGAGAACTATAGAAGAGAGAAACTGGAGTTCGAAGTTATGGGCTGGCCATCACAATATCATGCAATCCTGGGGCGCCCAGCATTTGCAAAATTCATGGCAGTACCGCACTACGCGTATCTCACGTTAAAAATTCCAGGGCCCAAAGAAACAATAACAGTAGAAGGGAGCTTTGAAGTAGCCAACACATGCGACAGAGAATTCAACAAGATGGCGCAAACCTTCGGCATGACAGCAGAATACGAGAGGCTCAAAGGAGAAACAGATCATAATGTGCTACCCGACGTTGGGCGATCCCTGCCAGATAAGGCTTTCGACACAACGCAAGATTCAAAGAAAATTCAGGTCCACCCTACGGACCCAAACAAGATGACATCTATTGCGGTAAACTTGGATCCCGCATAGGAAGGCGCGCTCGTCGAGTTCCTCCGTGAGCGCTGGGAAATCTTCGTCTGGTGTCCATCGGACATGCCAGGGGTCCCCAGGGAACTCGTCGAGCACGCACTAAACGTAGATCCCAAGGCGAAACCAGTCAAGCAACCACTGCGACGATTCGATGAACCCAAGAGGAAGGCAATAGCGTCAGAATTGCACAGATTAGAAAATGCTGGATTTATCAGAGAAATCAAAACTTCGAGTTGGGTGTCGAACCCAGTAATAGTACCCAAGAAGAACACAGACGTACAAAGAGTATGTGTCGACTACACATCTCTCAATAAGCATTGTCCAAAGGATCCCTTCCCTTTACCCCGCATCGATCAAATAATCGATTCAACAGTGGGCTACGCAAGGCTTTCCTTTTTGGATGCATATTCTGGCTACAACCAGATCAAGCTGAAGAAAGAGGACGAGGAGAAAACGGCTTTCATCACACCGTATGGGGTGTTTTGCTACCAAGTGATGCCATTCGGCCTAAAAAATGCAGGGGCGACTTATCAAAGGATGATGCAAAGTTGCCTTGGAAGCCAAATAGGGCGCAACATACAAGTCTACATTGACGATGTAGTCATCACCACAAGAGAGGAGAAATCTTTAATCAGCGACTTGGCAGAAACCTTCGACAACCTGAACAAGTTCAAGCTTAAGTTGAACCCGACAAAGTGTTCCTTCGGAGTTTCAGCAGGGCAACTTTTGGGATTCTTGGTATCAGCGCGAGGAATAGAGGCAAATCCAGAGAAAATTCAAGCAATTCTAACAATGGGGAAACCCACGAAACTCCACGACGTACAGAAATTAGCAGGACGAGTCGCGGCATTAAGTCGTTTCGTTGCTCGGCTAGGGGAGAAGGCGCTTCCTTTTTATGCACTTATGAAGAAGTCAGACGACAAATTTGAGTGGACAGAAGAAGCAGACGCAGCGTTTGCGCAATTGAAAAAAGTACTCTCCACGCCGCCAGTGCTGGTCGCATCTAAAGAAAAAGAGCCACTACTACTGTACATCGCCGCAACCCATCAGGTGGTAAGTACAATTCTAGTAGTCGAAAGAAGTGAAGAAGGCAAATCTCATGGCGTCCAGAGACCGGTATATTTCATCAGCGAAGTGCTATCTCCAACCAAACAGAGGTACCCGCATTATCAGAAACTGGCGTACAGTGTCTTCACCACTGCACGAAAATTACGACAGTATTTTACTGTGCACCCAATTATAGTGGTCAATGAAGCGCCATTATCGAACATATTGAACAACCCTTTAGCAACAGGCCGTGTCTTTTTGTGGGGAATCGAGTTATCTCCCATGGACATCACGTACGAAAAAAGGAAGGCGATCAAGTCACAAATTTTGCCAGATTTTACAGCAGAGTGGCTCGAGCTGCAAAGCACGGGACCACCAGATTTATCGAGTACTTGGACAATGTACTTCGATGGTTCAAAGCGAGTCCAAGGAGCAGGCGCAGGAGTAGTATTAATATCGCCTCATGGCGACAAATTAAAGTATGTCTTACGGATGAGCTTCCCGCAGGCTTCTAACAATGAAGCGGAGTACGAGGCTTTGTTGCACGGCATGAAGATGGCCAAAGCTTGTGGAGCAACTCGCCTAAAGATATTTGGAGACTCTAACCTTGTTGTCCAGCAAGTTATGAACAGGTGCGACACAATCAATGACAACATGATGGCCTACAAGAATTTGTACCATTATCTAGAAGGAACGTTCGATGGATGCGAAGTCTCTCACGTTAGCAGGAACAGCAATGAGGAAGCCGACACTTTAGCAAATATTGGATCACAATGCTTACCTATACCATCTGGAGTATTTTGGGAAGAAATAGCGGAAAGGTCAATAAAAAGTGCTAAAAGTTCGACTACCACGGCAGGCTCGAGGGCTATGACAGAGCCAGAGGAGGTCATGATGATAGAAGAAACATGGATGCAGCCATATCTTGCGTACATGATAAATAAAAAGCTACCAGAAGATGCAGTGGAGGCTAAGAGGATAACTCGAAGAGCGAAAGCGTTTGTCGTGATTGAAGGAAAACTATACAAGAGAAGTATTACAGGCGTTTTACAACGCTGTGTCACACCCCAGGAAGGGCAAACAATATTGAAAGACATACACGGCGGAGTATGTGGCCATCACGCCAGCAGCAGAGCAATAGCGGCAAAAGCTTTTCGAGCAGGATTCTATTGGCTAACAGCCATCGAGGACGCAAAAGATATAGTTCGAAAGTGTGAAGCATGTCAAAGGTTTGCATCCAGACCGCACGCACCAGCAGCGGAGCTACAAACAATACCATTATCCTGGCCTTTCGCACAATGGGGTCTTGACATGGTGGGAAAGCTGCACAAATCTTGGCCAGGAGGGCATGTCTACATGCTAGTAGCAGTCGATAAATTCACCAAATGGGTGGAAGCAGCTCCAGTAACAACTCAAGATTCTACAGCAGCAATTAGCTTCATCAAGTCGATAGTTTTTCGTTTTGGTGTACCACACAGCATCATCACAGACAATGGGACAAATTTTACTTCAAAAGAATTCAAAAGTTACTGCGAAGGACTGGGGATCAAGCTTAAATTCGCATCTGTGGCGCACCCGAAGACAAACGGGCAAGTCGAAAAGGCCAATGGCCTGATAAGTAGTGGAATAAAAAAGAGGCTTTTAGCACCTCTCGAGAAAGCCAAGAGCGCTTGGGTAGAAGAATTGCCCTCCGTTCTTTGGAGTCTAAGAACTACGCCTAATGCAGCAACTCAAGAAACTCCTTTCTTCCTGGTCCATGGCGCAGAAGCCGTGCTTCCAGTCGAGGTTACACACGAGGCTCCAAGAGTGACGGCATATAATGAGGCGACATCGACAGAAGCATTGCAAGACGACGTCGATGCGCTAGATGAAGCAAGAGACAAAGCATTAGAAAGGGCTACGCAATATCAGCAAAGCTTACGAAACTACCATAGTAGTCGAGTTCGTCCATGATCCTTTGTTGTAGGAGACCTCGTTTTGCGACTCAGGCAAGATAGCCATGGGAAATTGGAGTCCCCGTGGGTGGGACCTTACATCGTCACGGAAGTAATACCAGGAGGACCATATCGACTACAAGACAAGAAGACTGGGAAGGACGAAAGCAACCCGTGGAATGCAGAACAGCTACGACGTTTTTACGCGTAGACTAAGTATAGAGATATCAATATATTCGAGTTCACCTTCTGGACCCAGAACATGAGGCCACAGGTCAGGTTCTTTGGGTTGAACTCGACAAAATTGTACGATTCTCGTGTTACTTCTCCGCTCGGGGGCTTCAACCCCTGGGTCGTACGAAAAAATCGTTATGACAAGATGGAGAGGTTTTCCTTCACTATAAGGTTGTTTACACAACCCGATAAATACAGAGAGAACTTGGTTCATAAAAAGAACCCGATATTATCCTTACATTTATTGGTTCGCAAAGAACCCGACATATGGAAAGCATATCTCAGAACATGACTTGTTCTCATGGTACTAGTAAACGATATCGACACAAAGTACGAATATTTATTACAAATATCATTGCAGGAAGGACATTGTCAAAACGAAATTACATGGATAACAGATCCTAATAAAAGAGGGCTTCAAGCTTCATACTTCTTCTGGCAAAGAGTGCCATTATAGATCTTCACGTCAAATTTCGACGTACCGACGTGGAAGTCGAAGGCCATGATGAAGCCTTGATGGATGTCGTGGTCCTCAGCAAATTGCGACCAGCCACCTCTGAAGTATTGCTCGCCGTCGCCATCATACCACACCTCCACCTCATAGGGGATGCCACCGCCAGACTGTTCACGAAGAACTGCCTCTCGCAGTTCGCGGCCATCCATAAACTTTGTGAAATCTAGCGGCAAGCGCTGAATCTCACGACACTGCGCCATGGCAATGCAAAGGAAAGAAAAGATACGGGGAAGTGCAGCAGGAGCAGCTGGAGCAACAGGTGGAGGAGCGATTGGACCTGGAGTGACGTTAGTCACTTTGGGTTTGTTCTTGCTACCAGGTGGGCGGCCGGGACGACGCTTAGCCGGAGCATCTGACGAAGTTCCTGCGGTGGCCGGCGCGGTGTTCTTGTTCTTGCTACCGCGAGGGCGACCTCGACCTCGTGGTGCCGCCGGGGAACTAAGGTTCAAACGAGAGCCTGCAGCATCTGCCATGAGTGCGAGAGGGAAACCTCAGAAAAACCCTAGATGGAGGAGAGAAGATGATGCGGCGGAGGAAAGGATCTGATTAGGGTTTTTATCCTTACCAGATGGTGCTTTATTTATAAGCGCGTATTATTGGGCCCCCGTGCTACGGCGCAGCCCACAAACAAATTCTAAGTAGGAGTTAAATTCTGTGTACAGCAGACGATAATATCAATAAAGAAAAACAAGACAGGAGACTATGATCGCGCGATATGGAAACCTCGACTTGGACTCGGGGGCTCGTCAAATAGTAAGAGGTCGACAGGAGACAGAAGAGCTGAACTTTGAGCCTATGCTTGACTACAAGTTGCCAAACATAGCCTCGGGGGCTACTCCCATCGGGAGCGCTGAGCGCGCACCCGATAGAGATGAAATAGTCAATATTGGAATTGCAGAAGGATAAGCATACAAAACTTCGACTACGTAGTCGACAAATTGAAGAGAAATTACTCCCATCGGGAGCGAGTTTTATGGTTGTAGAAACCCGAATATTTTCAGTCAAACTTTGACTGCGACATGAGATTCTCGAGTTGCGTTATCGCAACGAAACTCGAATGCCGTGATTTATCACGAAGGTAAGACCCCGGGATCCGTCCTGTGTGGCCTAGTATACGCACATGGATGCGCTCTGCTGGTATGTATCCGTGTCTACGACGCGAAGAAAATCCTGGTGGACGCACTGGGTACCCTGAGAACCACTGGGACTCATTTTTTGTAAGTCCTAAATGAGGCAAAAGAGTGAGTTTGACCGGTATCCCGAATTCAAGTCCAAGGGGATTGAATTTGAAGTAGGTGACAAGTATCTGTTCCGGCAGTTAACTGACCTCTTGATCCGTCAGAGTTGTCAGGCTTGCTCATCGAGACCCCTTGTGAGCAAATTATCATTGTCATAAGTCGAAAGACCAAGTCGAAAATTTGAAGAAGATGAAGAATTATCCAAGTCGAAGATCTGAAGATTAGAGATTCAACCTGAATCTGCAATTCTGGTAGAATCTCAGGGGCTACTGACAAGGGTATAATGACTAGAGCCCGTTAGTTGAGTACCCCTGAGGCCCGTTAAGTTAGGCCCAACTGTAATGATAGTCGAATACGAGTTATTACCTATATATAGGGGCCAGGAGGGGACGGTGTGGGGCAGATTGAAAGCAAGCCAGGTTGAACACCCAAGTTTACTTTCGATATACATCTATTTCGACTAACTTTACCTTCGAGTTCATCCGACGCCCTATCTCCCCGATCCTAAGTCCTTCATCTAGGACATTTGTCGAGTTAACCCTCGTCAATAACATATATATCGTTTAAACTCTAATAAAATTAGGTGATCAATAGGAATATACTTGATACAATTCACATGAACTAGCATCATTTTATACAATTCACAACTACACAAACTTGGTACACCAAAAAAATCATAGAGTATATTCTTGCATGAGGACCACAAAAAAATTTCTCAAATAGGTGCTACTTAAAGTAAATAGTGTGCATTTAAGTATATTGTATGAGAAACTAAGTACAGTCGTGGTTTTGGTAATTAAGATTGGAAGAAAAATCATGTCAATTATGTAATAAGTCATTTCACACTACAAGATACAAACCAAAATAAAAAGTTATCAAACGCATGCCAATGAGAGAGTATTTTAGTAATTTTGTCAATTTATAACCAATAGCTATCTTAACTTAGACGGGGACGCTACAAAAAAAAATTATAAATACATGACATGAATAACACAAACAAAGAAAAATCGTAAATATTGAAGTGTGTGAAGAAGAAGAATACAATGTTACACATGAATCATCCATGGTCACTATGAAATCTAGGCAATGGTGGAGAGATTTGGAATGCAAGTTAAACAAAATATCCTTTGCCCAAACAATATATTGTGTGAATGTGTTGAACCATATATCCTTTGGCCAACCAATATATTGTGTAGATGTGTGATGAGCTAATCATGTGGCCATGGGTTGTGAGTAAGACCAACAATGCTTTGAAATTGATGGCCGGAGAACTACAAATTGTGGTCGATTAGTTCAAATTATAGTGGCTATTTATAGAAACTATATTTATGGCATACAATGTATATTATTTAGCAAAAAATATAATTAATAGAAAAAGGAGAATCGAGCTAGAAATACATAAATGTAAGTTCTTAGTTTGTAGACCTAACAAACTATAAATATTAAAAATCACATGATTTGAAATACATTAATCCCATAAAATGATATGAGGTTACAATTTTACCCCTAAGATTGGGGTACTCCCTAATTTTTATGACGGTACTCCACAACACATGTGGTGGAGTACGGATTAAAATTAGCCATTAGATTGGAAGAAATAGACGGTCCTCATTTGTTCCAGGTACTGTAAAAGTTCTCTAATAGAAGACAAGATGAAAAACCCGGAAGCTAGAGATCACTCTTTCTCATGGATCCAAGTTGGTCTTCTAGATGGAGATGGCCATGAACCGCTAGTCTCGAAGGATAGCACGCCGGAGTACTTCCCGCCTAACAAGGTTGAGAATGTAGTCGTTTTTGCTGATATGCCTTGCCGTGGTAGTGGACTTGAATGGAGCAGATTGGTAATCCGATTCAACGGCGGGCCTGGTTCGCTAGCTCCTTGTTTCATTTGGACGTACGGAAACAGAGCTGGTACGTCGATCCAGCGCACACATAGCTCACCACAATGTCAATACCTTGGGTCTAAAATGAACGTCTTCAGCGTACAAGACAATCGCCCGCGTCACGCGAAGACAATTTTTCTGGCTAGATAGCTACTTGTTTCATACAAATCCACACTGGTCGATCGTCTTGCTGCGGGACATATCGATCAAGCGCACGCTGAAACTCGTGAAAAAAGTTGTTTTTGTTCACTACAGCAGTCAGATAAACCCATATGGAACAGATGGCACGTCTTGATCAGTCCGACGTGGCGGCAACGTGGACGTGCAACTATGCAATGAGATTATTGGGTGGTATATCCTCCTGATGACGAAACCACATGTGACCTCGTGGAAAAAAGGACGCATATCTTGGACTCACACCGCCACCCCTACAGACCTGCACGCCATGGAACCCATTCTCTTCCTCCCGACTGAAGTATCTATCCATTCAGGGAACAGAAGATTGTACGGAATCGGTACCGTACGTCTCCCTCCCGCCAGCTGCACTCAACCAAAGTACGTGTACAAACTACGGACACGTCAGGGTTCCTCCAAACTACAGGTTCAGTTAACAGTGGTGTGACACTGATACGTTTGATTTCCTGCCAAACGCGCTCACGATACAAAGGACTGTTCTAAATAATTGTCGAGAAAGTGACCGAAGAATCTTTGGCAATCGATTACCGTGCCCATAGTAATCATCAGTTATGTGTAGATGCATCTTTCATCTTTGGCCGGACAAGGACGGCACTGTCGACCCTGCGTATGTACTAGTCATTGTTATCAGGCCTGCCCATGACGGAGACTGATTAGTTAGTCCAAGGAAGTAGTTAACGGAGATGATATGGACCATTTGCATCTGAGGAAAGATTATTCATGAACTATTCTGTCACTAGTCAAAATTCATGCAATCATGCAGGAAAACCTATGTTGGCAGCCAACCCTGTCGTATGTTAGGCTAGTCATGCTGCTAGTAACTTAGCTAGTATCATATATCATAGGTCTATCAAAATGTTGATATGGCAGCTTAATAAAAAGAGAGAAATAATTAGAGTAACATAGGTGGATACAGTATCATAGTGCGGAGGAGGTGTTTTGGCTCTTAGGTCTATATGAATCTATTATAGAAAATGCATATAAAACAAATTTCAAAATGTTATTCTTTTTATAAAAAAAATCACATGTAGATCAGGACATTTTATGTCCGCACATAAGTTTTTGACAAAAGAGAACTTTTTATGTGGCATCGGTAAAAAGACAAAAATGTGGCCCTGAAAAGTCATATGTTCATACGCAAATTTTTCTTTTTTATACATGACACAACAAATGTTCTTTTTTTCCAAAAATTTGTGTGCGAACATAGTATGTCAAGATGTACATGCAAAAATTTTGTTACAATTTTTTTTGACATTTTGAATTATGTTTTCCGGTAATGGGTTTATTTGCTCTCATGAGCCGAAATGGATATCCGATCATAGTGCACCATACGAGGAAAATTAATTTCAAATAGATCTTGTACACAACTTTGCATTGAGATTTTAGAAATTATTAAATATAATGAAATTATGATACTACTATATGATATCATGCATTATAGTGTATAGAGATAGTATCATACAATAGTATCATATGATACTACCCACTATAACAAGCCTTATGTTAGACAAGGCATGAGGTCATGCTTTGTGTGGTAGCCGTGCGACTAGGATCAGGGCACGACGCGTGTGATGGCACGTCCGAGACTATTTTTTTTTTTGCGAACCCGCAGGAGATCTGCGCGTCATTGCATTAAGATTAAGGGGGAACGGTCGGAGACCGAGTACAATGCCGAAGCAAGAAGGGGGGAAAACACCACCGCACCACCTTAAGGCGCCACGCAGGACACCTGTGCGACTCTACTCAATTTCTCTCAGAGACCCACGCCTACAGGCCATCCATGCCTCCCACTCATCCAAAACTAAGCGCAGCGAGACTTGCGCAGGGGTGTACTTTTGATTAAACACCCGCGCGTTTCTTTCAAGCC
Source organism: Dactylis glomerata (assembly GCA_007115705.1). Lineage (NCBI taxonomy): Eukaryota > Viridiplantae > Streptophyta > Magnoliopsida > Poales > Poaceae > Dactylis > Dactylis glomerata. Next base: position 481,955 of record QXEO01001282.1, on the reverse strand, counting down.
AGATGGAGCGCACAACGAGCAAGATGAGCGAGTTCGCCGCCTTCCGAAGGGACGACGCGAAACGGGAGACGGCCAACGGCCACCACTCTCCAAGCTCAGCGCGATCCGAGGGCACGATGTTGGGCAATCCAAGGCTAGTGACGACCCCCATCCAGATTGCCGTTGCAAAGGGCACTGCAGCGAGATGTGGTCGATGGTTTCTTCCCTCGAGCCACAGAGCGGGCACATGATGTGCGTGGGCAGCCCCCTTCGCCGCCGCCGGTCGGCCGTCCAACACCGACGCCGGAGCGCAAGCCAAGCATGAAACTTGTACTTGAGCGGCGCGAAGGAGTTCCACACGTTGGCCGCCCCAGATAGCGCCGTAGTCCCGTGGAACAGCGTTAGGTACGCAGTTTTGGAGGTGAATCCGCCACTCGCGGTCCACTTCCACCTGAAAGTGTCGGCTCCGTCGACGTCATGCCTGGGAACGCTTTGGATGGCACCCCAAAGCTTGAGGTAGTCCCTCAGCGCATCGACGGTTAGCTCACCGGCAATATCGCGCGCCCAGCCGTTGTCCGAAAGCCCCTCAGCCACCGTGCGCGCCCGCTTGACAGAAGGGCGAACGTGCTTCATGAGAGCTGGGGCAACGGATCCCGCGTCGATGCCACCGATCCACGGATCCAACCAGAATTTGATGGTAGTGCCCATCCCCACGGAGACGACCACCGATGCATTGAACAGAGGACGAGACGCATCGCTGACAGCCAGGTCGAGGCCGCTCCAAGGCTTGGCCGCGTCGGTCCGCTGCAGCCAAAGCCACCTGGAACGCAAAGCGGTGTTGAGATGCCGTAGGTTGTGGAACCCCAGGCCTCCGAGGCTCTTGGGCTGGCAGACTTGGGTCCACGCGACAGCGCAGCTCCCACCGCTGGCGTCCGCTGTTCCGGCCCAGAAGAAGCCCCTCCGCAGCTTGTCCACAGCTTGGAGGAACCACGGCTCTAGGTCAAGGGCCATCAAGTGATAGATGACCGTCGCCGTCATGACGGCCTGCACATACACCGCACGGCCCTCCCTGGTCATAAGGCGCGCTCTCCAGAACGACAGCTTCCCGGCAAGCTTGTCGAGCACCGGCTGCAAGTCCTGCTTGCTCAGCTTCCGAAGCGACAGTGGCAAACCCAGGTAGGTGCATGGCAGGCTTGCCATCCGGCAAGGTAGAACGTCGCCAATGGCGTGCACCACATCCACAGGGCAGTGGATTGGCGCGACCTCACTCTTGCTGAAGTTCACCTTCAGACCCGACGCCTCACCAAAGCAATCGAGGATTTGTCGCACGGCCTCGAGCTCCACACGATCCGGCTTCGCAAAAACCACCACATCGTCGGCGTACAACGAGACCCGATGCTTGATCCCGCTGAGACCAAAATGGGAGAGGATACCGGCTTGCTCGGCAGCGCGGAACATGGCGGCGAGCACATCCATGGCGATGACAAACAAGAGGGGGAGATAGGGTCTCCTTGCCGAAGCCCCCTCCCGTGCTGGAATGCATCGCCCGCGTAGCCGTTGACGAGCACCCGGGTTCGCGCCGTCCGCAGCAACAAAGCAATCCACCGAGTCCATCGAGGCCCGAAACCGCGTTGCCGGAGCACACTGAGGAGGAAAGACCACGAGACGCTGTCGAACGCCTTAGCAATATCCACCTTAAAAAGGAGCGACGCCTCCTTCTTCGAGTGCAAAGCCCTGGCGGATTCTTGCACGAGCAAGAAGTTGTCTTGGATGCATCTACCACGGATGAACGCGGACTGATTGCCGTCCACTAGCTCCGTCATCCGAGGAGCGAGGCGACGCGCAAGCACCTTGGTGAGGAGGCGAGCGAAACTATGCACCAGACTTATCGGTCTGAAATCCGATAGGTCGATCGCCCCCACCTTTTTGGGCAGCAGCGCTATCAGCGCTCCATTCAGGCCCTCAAAACCCTGCTCGCGACCCCCCCAAATCGCACGGAGCGCACGCATGACGTCCTCCTTGATTACCGGCCAACAATGCCGATAGAACTCCCAGGAGAACCCATCCGGACCGGGGGATTTGTTGCTAGGCATGGCACGCAGCGCACCCCAAACCTCCTCCTCCGAGAACTCCGCCTCGAGCTCGGACAGGTCGGCGGCGTGCAGCCCCACCGCTTGCAGGTCCAGATCGTGCTCCCTGGGTTGGGCCGTGCCGAGGAGGCCCACATAAAATTGTGTTTCCACCTCCTCTTTCTCAGCCTGCTCCGTGAAAACCTGGGAACCCAACCGCAGGCTTGCGATGTGATCACGCCGGCGCCGCTTCGCCGCCAAAATTCTGAAATACTGGGCATTGGCGTCGCCGGCACGCAGCCCGGCCACCCTAGCCCGCTGCCGCGCGATCGTGCGCTCAAGGGAAGCAAGGCCGAGCACGCGCAGCTTTAGCCCGCGCCGGAGCCCAAGCTCATCCACAGAGAGCGGCCTACTCTCCTGCGCCACGTCCAGCCGCAAAATCAGCTCGTTAGCCATGAGAATCTGATCACGAACGTTGCCAACCTTGCGTTGGCTCCAACTCTGCAGCCGGCGAGCAAGTTTCCTAAGCTTGCGGTCAAGAGTCACCATGGGGTTGGCCGAGAGCTCGTCACCGCCCCAAGCGGCCGCAACCACGTCATGGAAACCATCAAGCTTCAACCAAAAGCTCTCGAACCGAAAGCGTCGCTTAAGCGGCAGCGAGATCGCCGTATCCATGAGGATAGGGCAGTGGTCGGATAGGGAGGAGGAGAGCGCGGAAAGCGACGCGTCTGGGTGCAAATCATCCCACTCAACCGACCCAAACCACCTATCGAGCTTAGCCATCGTCGGCGCCTCCCTCTCGTTGCTCCATGTGTAACGCCGCCCGAGCAAATTGGACTCCCTGAGCTCGAGGTCGTTGAGGAACCGCCGGAACATGGCCATCGACCGGCGGTTAAGCCGAGCGTTGCTCTTGTCCCTCGCCTCAACGATTAGGTTGAAGTCGCCCGCAACCGCCCATGGGCCGGGGAGAGCCGCACGAATAGCACGAAGCTCATCCAGGAAGGCAGCCTTCCGATCCTCAACCGTCGGTCCGTAGACCGCCGTGAGCCACCAAGCCCGCCCCGCAGCGCCACCAGCGCGGGAAAGCTGAACGGAGACCGAAAACTGGTCCGTCCTCGAGGCCAGGACCTCAACGTCGTCCGTGCACCAGGCCACGATCACCCCACCCGCAGTACCCACAGCCGGCAAATACGCAAACCCGTCGAAGCGGACTACATGACAGAAAGGCATATAGCTAGCTAAAGGATTACACTAACGTACGGACGGAACATATAGATAGCTTTAGTGCGAGCGAGAGTACCCATTCAGGGAATAGAATAGTGTACGGAATCGGTACCGGCGTACGTGTACGAAGTATAGCCACGCCAGGATTCCTCCAAACTACGCTACGGGTCGAGTTAATGGTGGTATGTGACAACCCGCCACCTTGCCGCAATGATTGGCGACGCGAGGCACAATCGATCGCTTGGATTCAAGAACAGAGAGAACAAACAGAAGGGAGAGATAGCGAGGAGAGTTTTTTTTAGGTAAACCATAATATATTAAGCTAGCAAGCAGGGGCGGGTTCACTTCAATTCAAGGGTATTCAAGTGAATATCCAAATATTTTGTCAAAATGTTTATATTTGAATATTTGATATAGTGCATATAATAAAACTGAAATTTCGTATATGACATGGAGTGTTAAGTAGCTTAACTGGCTTGGATTGGATGGAGCTACGCATGAGGTTCAGTTTTCAAATCACATTATTGCTTCTTTTCTTATTTCTTAGGTTCAATTTTTGCATTCGTTATTGAACTCTCACACATTATATCTTGTACTGTCTTTATTGTTAGAAAATTATAGTTTTACTACTCGTTATTTTGGATTTTTTGTAACTTTGAATACCCATTGTGAAATTCCTACGCCCGCCCCTGCTAGCAAGCCGTCTTATTAAAAACCTTTCAGTTCTCTTAGGTACCCTGGTAAGGAAAAGAGTGCGTCTGAAACTTGCTGCTCCAATCACAGTATAGTTACATCGTTTAAGAGCCTATCTAGGATAAAGTTAGGGAGTTCATCGACCCAATTATACCTTTGATTATTCTCGAAACTAAACTTAGCTATCTCATGTGCAACCTGATTTGCTTCCCTTGGACAGAAGTTAAACCTGACACTACCAATAGAAGATGCAATGTCGACACAATCCGCATACACGGCCGAAGATGCATTCCACCAACGGGAATCACGTGTGCATGCATCAATGGTCGGCAAATAATCCTGTTGCATCCGATAGTGAGGAGAGTTGTTTGTGTTTCCTTTCTTCAGACTTGTTCGATGTCGTTCCCTTGACCGCTACTCCTTTCTTTTTGTAGATGCTGTCTTGGGCCGTCGATTCAAGTCCAGTTAGGCCTAGGCCCATCAGCCCAGGTGAGTAAGTATATATGCACAGGTATGACATGGTACCACTGATCATTCTGGTTTTCTAGCAGAGGCTCATGATATATAGAAGGACTGTTCTAATTAATTATCGAGAAAATGACCGAAGAATCTTGGAGGATCAACCATACTACCATGCCCATAGTAATCATCAGTTGCGTAGTATAGATGTGTCTTTGGCCGGACAAGGACGGCAGTGTCGATCCTGCGTATATCTAGTCATCGTTATCAGGCCTGACCATGACGGAGACTGATTAGAAGTTTACGGAGATAATATGGACCATTTACATGAGGGAGAGATGCCCATGATGAGCAGCTGGGCAGTACTCATCCACGTAAATACAGGAGCTAGCAGGTGATTCCAGTGCAAGAGCAAGAATACACGTACTCCCACTAACTTTGCCCAAATTAAGCATATTCCAAGATCCCCATGGCGCCGGGAAAACTTTGTTTCCCGTAGAGAAGATGACAGGCACCAACTGCGCATGCGAGCTGAGCCACAAATTTCACATCTTCCTGTACAGAGCACCCAAAAGGACTTGCGTGTCCCTGCCGATTACTGCACTCCCAGAGTGACAAGCCTCGGCAAAAATGGCATATCCAGTGAGCAACGGCTCCAAAGGTATTTCGAGAGAGTGCGAGAGATCCTGCAAACATCACCATTTTTCGACATTTTCATTGCGTCTGAGACTACGCATCGATCTTGCACATTGTACCACTTGGTCACTTGAAAAACAGTTTCCAGAGACAAGAGAAGAACATTTTGTAGTCTCCCTTCTCCCGGAAAATACCCAGGAGAACCTGCGGCCGCCCCCACCCCAAATCCCACCCTCTATTTAGCATCAAGAGCCGTTCGTTATTAGTACATCTGACGCAGTTAATGAGGTGTATCACAGGTATTGCAGCTGTATCAATTTATTTATTAAATAAAGGCCCCGCGGTGTGACGTCATCCAAGCCTTAAATGCCACATTTCTTTCTTTCTTCCCTGCGCTGCTCACTTTCCCCATCCCCTCTCGTTCATACCCAACTCTAAATTATCCTCATTTGTTCATCTCCCACCCAAGTTTCCACGTGAATCTCCACCCCTGCCTCCTCTACCTGACCCCAGGGCTTCCCAGATCCTTGCTCTGCTGCCGGGAAGTACATGGGGCGCGTCATCATCTTCTCCCCCTCCAGCAGAGACGGCCGCCAGCACATCCATTTTGATGCCTCCAGACGGCCATGCCCCTCCTACGCCTACTCTATGATTTCCGGGAAGCAATTGATGCCAACTACTCTATGTTGTCGGTCTTACAGTAGCTAGAAATTTTCTATTCTCTCTCATTCCTTGGATATTTCTCTATCCACCTAATGTATACAGATCTAGCTTAGTTTATGATGGAAGAAATTGGTCTGAATTGTTTTGATTTGTTGAGATTCACATCCAAAATTTTCATTTCATTCCTCGAGTCTCCTATCTCTGTTTCTCTTTACTTTCCAATAGCTTTTGGGTTCTATTGAACCAATCGGTCTGTTCTTGTTGAACTAACGTTTTTTGTTCAATGGAATCTCAACAATACGCTCCAGATTCAAATGTTTACGGATGGCTTGTTTTGCCTGTTAATCTGTGTGTAAAACATGTAAATCAAATGAGAAATTTCGGTTAATATCAAAAATTAATTTCTAGATCATATAAGAAATCTGTTAGTAATATCAAAATAAATTTCTTGGTGATGTGAAATAGGGAAAGAATAATTTCTTGGCTAATGCGGTGAACGACTATCTAGCATACTCGAGGGCAATTTTCCGGTTCTAATTGATTGTTGAATGATGCATTTGTTAAATAATGGGCAGTGCACGACTATCTGTCCCGGGCTGTACAAGTGACGCCACCCACGCCCCATTTAATGTGTATTAGACCTACAGAGGCACGTATTTGCATTTCCTCTCGCTTTAAAGAGAATGCATCGCTCCCTTGACCAGACATCACAAAGTTAATAACGGACGGCTAGATTCCAGGCGGGGGCGTAGCCGAGAGCCAAAAGTCCGGGTTACCCTTCTCCCCCTCTACGAAACGACAGCGGAATGAGACGAGAGAGCGCTGAGGGCATGTACACTCATGGGCGCTAATAGAGGCGCTTAAGCGAAAAAAGATAATGTTATTAAATTAGATAATCACCTAAGCGCTCTGGAGTCCAACGCCAAGCGCTAATTAGGGGCGCTAAAAGGATACTCTTGATGCATGGATACCGGGATTATGACCCTAGCGTCGCTGCTAAGCGCCCCCGTTGTACATGCCCTGATGCCGACTCGTCCAAGGGTCAAACTTGAAAGCGAGAAATCTCGAGAAATCTCAACTGAGACTCTCGCGTCGCCTGACTGGGCGACTCGGGAGCGAACCCTAGCGCCGCCGAGCCGTTCCCCTTCCAGCCGCCGACCAACACCGCCGCTGCCGCCGGCCCTCGCCGCGGTGGCGGCGGGCCCTGTCCCCAAAGGCGGACAGGGGGTCTTCTGGCCGCGGCTCGCGCGAGAGAATCCGGAGGCCGGGGCGGCGGCCCCGGGTCGGGGGATTTGGCGGCGCTGCGGGCTGCTGCTGCGGCCGCGCGGGCGGTGCGGTGGTGTGCTCAGCGTCGTCGGGAGTTGGCCGCCGTGGCCTGGGCGCTGGTGCTCGGTGGCGCCAAGATCTGCCACGGGGCGGCGTGGGGCTGCTCCGGGGATGGCGCTGCAGCGGCTGCACGAGGTGGTGGCCTCGGCGCGGATCCGGTTCCTCTGGTCCCCGATCTGGTGCTGGGCCTTCGGTGGTGGTCTGTGGAGTGGTGTGACGTGCAGGCGGTTGGGGCTGCAGTGGTGCTGAGGAGCTTTGGTGGTGGTCGACGGAGTTGAAGCGCATGATGTGCGGCTTCTCATCGCGTGAGGGTGGCCTGGTGGTCATGGCTGCCGGGCCTGCCGGATCTTGGTCCGGCCAACCATCGGCGGGTGCGAGGAGCTTCGAGTGAAAACTTTGCTTCATCCTGTGTTGGAGCAGGCAGCGGCAACACCCGCGGGTGTTGCTATACCTTCTTGGAGGCGCTGCTGTGAAGCTCCCGACTACCCTGCTGTGAGGTTGTGGGTGTTCCGGGTGAAAACCCAAGCTTCGGATCCACCGAAGCGGGCGACGGCGACATTCCTTGTCGCTTCTTCTTGAAGGCGTCGTCTTGGAAGCCACTCCTCCGTGTATGAGGCCCATGTTCCTATGTGCTTTCTCTTGCGTCGGGGTCGGTGGATGTCGGGGCAGCGGCCCCGGATGGTGGTTGGACGTTGAGGCGGCGGCCTCGGGATCCATGGCGGGCAGAAGCTTCATGGGGCGGAGCAGTTGCTTGTATGGCTTGGGTGTCAATCTTGTGTCGCCGGTGCGGCGAGATTGTCGGCTCGGTCGGCGTGTCTCAGAGGAGGCGGCTTGACTTTTAGGCCGGGGCGGCGGCCCCGGATGTTGGCGTGATGGCCGTGGTCTACGAGCAGTTTGCCTTGTGCAGCTTGGGCTGCAGGTGGCTGGGTCGTGCGGCGTCGTGGCTCGTGTGCGAGCGGCGGTAAGTCGGGACAGCGGTCCCGGAAGGCGGTGATGGTGGTCTGCTGGGTGTGGCGGAGTAGCTGGATGTCGGGGCGGCGGCCCCGAAGCTTTGGCAGTGTTGAGGGCATCTACTTTGTGTCGTTTGGACGATGAGGTTGCCCTCGATGCGGGTCGTCGGCGTCTCTTTGGCGCAGCTCCTTCGTGGGTTGGCTTCTTCTTCGGCTACGTCCGAGTGTCCTGTGTCTGCTCCTCCCATAGCAGTCATGGCGTTTTCTCTTTGGCGTGGTGAAGGATCGTCTTGTCTTGTTGGAGTGGGTTTTCGAGTTGGTCGCGTGGGTGTGTCCACGGTGTTGGGTTGTTGTATGGTTTTCGCCCGGTTTTCCATCAATTAACTGGGCACTCTCTTCTTAATTAATGAAAAGGCAAAGCTTTTGCCTTTGTTTCAAAAAAAGAAATCTCAACTGAGCCACCAATAATTCAAACGAAAGAACTTTCTGGAGATTATCCTACTGTATGTATCATATCCTAGCTGCACGCACGTACACGTACCGTGACATAGATATGGTCCGTGAAACTAGATTGTCCTTCGAAAGTCTGGGTCCTGCAGACATGACCATGACGTACGTCCATAAAAATATAATCCTTCGGGCAGAAACCTGTTGTAATGAAAAAAGTTGTTTGTTCACTATTGCAGTCAGATAAACCCATATGGAACAGAAGGCACGTCTTGATCATTCCGACGTGGCGGCAACGTGGACATGCACGTCTTGATCATCCTCCTGATGACGAAACCACATGCATGTGACCTCGTGGAAAAAAGGAGGCATAGCTTTGGACTCACACCGTCACCCGTACTGACCTACACGCCATGAAACCCCTTCTCTTCCTCGCGACAGAGAAGCAGATAGAGGCTGAGGCGCACACTGACGTATCTATCCATTCAGAGAAGAGTGAACGGAATCGGTACCGTACGTCTCCCTCCCGCCAGCTGCACTCAACCAATGTACGTACATGTACAAACTACGGACACGTCAGGGTTCCTCCAAACTACAGGTTCAGTTAACAGTGGAGTGACACTGATACGTTTGATTTCCTACCAAACGTGCTCATGATAGTACAAAGGACTGTTCTTATTAATTATCGAGAAAGTGGCCAAAGAATCTTTGAGGATCGACAATACTTCCTCCGTTCTATAAACTTTTTCGCTAATATGTATCTATTACTAAAATGTATCTAAATACATCCATACTAACAATAAGTTTTATAAAACGGAGGAAGTAATACAATCTATACTATTGGTTTCGAGTTGGTGGTGAAGCCACCCAGTCGACATATAACATTTGACTGACGGAAATACCCCTTACATAATTACGAAAGATATTAATCACCATTAATTATGAAAGATATGAATCACTATAGCGCTCTCCTCTCTCATTAACGCTCAATCAAATCAAATCTGTAGCGCCTTTCCTGCTCATTAGCGCTCTCCCTCTCTCTTTCATCCCCTGACCTAAAGAAGCAACAAATCCTATTGATTGCCAGACGTAATTAAGGCTTGTTTACTATAGAAGCAATCGTGCGTGTTTTATAATTAGGAAAGAAACCTATCCTCCTTGATCGTTTGAGCAATTTGGGAGGTGCTGCCCGTAGCCACCACAGACCACCTCCTCGAGCCGGTCCGGTTAGCTCACTGTTGGCGGAGGAGGCCGTCCTTCGGCGGATGGCGGCCGCAAGGCGTGCTCTGCATCCTTTTTTCTTAGCCCTAGAGTCCTCTTCTTCCGCCATGTACGTCCTCCGATCTACGCGGACGCGGCAGTTGCCGTCGTCCATTTGGAGGCCAGGTTCCCAGCGTGTCCGCAGCAAACCACCCGCCAGCTACAAATTGTCCGATCCTATGAGGATTTGCCATCCTAAATTGGCATCGCTCTCTGGCCGAAGGCGGTCTCCCAAAGTGGCAGGCCGTCGTCCTCCGTCGGCCTTGCGATCTGGCCGACACTGATCTTCCGAAGTTGCAAGTCGACGTCCTCCACCTTTTTTTCGGGTAGGTTGAAGATCTGGCCGACGCCGGTCTCCCAAAGTGGAAAGTCGCCGACCTCCTGATTGGATCGGCCGTCGCGTGTCGGGGAGTTGTCCGCGTCTTGTGCAAGGCTACTACCAACCAAGACTGTGAGAAGATTGGCAAGGATGCATCCGTGCGAGCACACTAGCATGACGAATCGCATGCAGCTCACACGATCGAGAGAGTCAGTGCGATGCACTCTCCGTCCTCGGTACCTGTTGTTCTACATTTTTGCCCGATGTGTATAGCTGCCGGTGCACAACTGCATTATTCGTGCCTCCTTCTATCCCTCGGTAGTCTGTACTGGTTGTACGCTGTGCAGGTGGGTAGGTTGAAGATGGATTTTTGTACAAGGTAGCAGTGAAGCATACAGACGAGGAGGAATGGAGGTTGACATGGTGGGTGCTCTCGGATGAGCTATCGACAATTAGTGAGGAGGTGAACCACCACGATAGGTGGTATGCATGACTCGATGAGCCAGTTTGCTGCATCCTGCTGCAACCAGGCAATATTTTTATTCCCCACTCTTCTAACTATGAATTGATTTGTTGACCCTTCAGATAGAGCTAGCTTAGATATATGTATTGTGTATTTGTGTGCACACCACGTGATTGATAAAATGTGTCAGGCCATTCGGCGAGGTTGGTTCATATTTATGTCAGGCCATTTCTTTCCTAACAATTAATTGCATTACATATTTTCCTTCCAGTAAAGAAGTTCTACACATACACTCTGCGCCGAGCATCTCTTCCATTTAGTTCGCATTTAACTATATAGGTATCCTTGTATTTGATGTTTTTGTAGGCAACATCCAATGATCTACCTAAAATAAGTGGATGTATTTGTTTGCTCCTTGCAAAGCTTCGTCTGTGGTGATTCTTGGCTATTCAGTATTTTTAAACAAGCTTTGGACCCATGGTGAAAAGGTTGATCTATTTCACAGGACATCGTGTTATGTCAAGATTTATTTAGAAGGATACAACGATGCATTTTACAGTTTAGTACCAAGATCATCAGTGCACACAAGTTACAAATATGCTTAATGGTACCAATTTGCATTTTCATTCATAAAACCCCTTCAAGATCATTGTTGATACATGTTTTTAGCTTTTGAAAACATCATATTCGGAGATTCAATTCATGGGAAGCAAAGTATAGAGTGCATAGTTAATGCTGAGTTCAAAAGATGCCATGGTGACATGATATAGGTATGACTGGAGGTTTTCAGACTCATTATTTACAATACAGATACATACGTCCTTGAGATAGCCGAATTTGATTTTCTCCCTTTGTGGCACTAAAACAATGGAATCACTCTATGAATTAAGATGCTAGCGGTAGAACATCGAGCTTAGAGTAGAACACGAAAAGCAAAGGTAGTGGCCCAGCCATTGGCATAGCCTATTACATCTGTGGTGGAGCAGACCACACCCCAGTCATAGATTAAGCAAACATATATAGTTGGCAAAAGTGGCAAAGGTGACATCTTCATGTTGTTGTATAAATTTATTTTGATCATCCTAAATTACGGTCATTATATTGCAAAAAAGAAACAAGAACGATATCTACAAGTATAATTTTTGTAAGCAATTTTGTCTTTTCTTGCTCTCATTAATTGTTATTTACACATTACGATGTAAATATTGTCATCTACCTTCAGTTTGTGTGCTGCATATTGCCTTCCAAAACCAAAAAAACATGCATTGAAAATATGTTGTTTTGGTTGTTGATGTTTTGATTTTGCTAGGTTTCACTAATACTTTCAGCTATCAAACATGTGCCTAAATATTGCCTCGGTACATGGTGTTCCATGTTGGTCACGAGCTAGCATTTTGAGTTCTCCAGAACGGCAAGAGGCTGTGCCGCCTTTGGATCATATACTTGGTACAAAAATAAAAATGAGAGAAGGAGATCATGGGGAGCTAATTTCGTAGCTAGGGCGTTGATTGAGAATTGCAAAATCTGATCGATTATGTTCTCTAGATTCATTGTATAAGGATGCTACCTTAAAAGGGCATTCATATGTATTTATTCGTAAGCACCATTAGCTTAGGATGTATTCAGAAAATGAGTAACTTTTTTTATAAATATATTTGTAGCTTTTTCTAACGTATCACCACAAATAGGTGGAGGTGCTGATATAAAATTGTGTTGGACACACGTAGATATGAATATGGATACAATATAAGCAGCTGGCTATGGATAATTGGCATTCATTCATACAATGTTTAATTTTATTTTCTTTTGAATTATATTTAAAGGAAACTTATAATTTATATTCTTAAATATTATAGGGATATCTGTTTCTACCTATGTAAATATGTATGTGTATCATGTTCACGTTAAAAAAATACTTTAAACCGTGGCAAAGCACGGGCACTCAGCTAGTTCCCATGCATAGTAATCATCATGTATCTTTGGCCGGACAAGGACGCAGTATCGACCTTGTGTATATGTTTGTCATTGTTATCAGGCCTGCCCATGACGGGAACTGATTAGTGAAACGAAGTAGTTAGCGGAGAGAATATGGAGCTTTTGCATCCGAGGGAGAGAGATGATCATGAAATACTCCATCAGTGGTCAGTAGGGCAGTATTCATGCACGTAAACCTATGTTGACAGTTAACCCCGTGGTCAGTAGATTCAGTTAAGCTAGTGTCCTTTTTCACTAGTAGAAAAAGGGTCTTTGGTCCAGCACCCAAATGTCATCTGTCCCGGTTCGGCTGGCCATTGGGGACCAATGACACTTATTGGTCCCGGTCCATGCCGCCTGGAGATTAGTCCCGGTTCATTTCGGGGTATCGGTCCCGGTTTGTGGCATTAACCGGGACCAAGGCCTCCCCAGCATGACACGTGCCTCTATGCGGGTCATTGGTCCCGGTTCATAGCATGAACCGGGATTAAAGACCCTCCCCTGGCTATAAATTGATACCCAGCCCTTTGCCCTTTGCCACAAAAATTTGCTGAATTGTGTGTGTGGTGTGGGTGCTAGCTTTTTTTTCCTTTGATTGCACACAAGGTGTTCGACGAAATGTCCATGCCACATTTAAGTTCGCACAACACGGTATCCTCCGCCGAGGTTAGCAACCTTATCTTCTTCATCTGTAACTGATATAAAAATCTTGCATATGTGTCCATGTGGGTGGTCATTTCACTATTCATGATGTTATTATAATAGTTAATTATTATAACGCAGATCGATGCGCGGATGCGATGGATGTACGGCGACCGACGCGATTCTGATTTTATTGCAGGCCTGCATAAATTTATCGATGTGGCTAAGGCAAACAAAGTGGATAATTTTATGCCTTGTCCCTGCATCGACTGTCGAAATTTGACGGAGCACTCTGCCCCGAGAATCCTTCAAAGCCATCTGCTTCGGAGAGGTTTCATGCCCGGATATTATTGTTGGGCCATGCACGGAGAAAGAGGGGTTAGGCTGGAAGAAAATGAAGAAGAGGATGATGACAGCTATCCTGAAGAATACGGTGATACTGCAATGGAAGACAATGAAGAAGAGGGAGGCGGCAATGAAGAAGAACAACGGGCATCGGATGAGCCCGGTGATGGTCTTGGTCGGATCATTTCTGATGCAAAGCAACAATGCGATACAGAAAGGGAGAAGCTGAAGTTGGAGGCCATGCAAAACGATCACAAAAAGTTATTATACCCAAATTGCGAAGATGGCAGCACAAAGCTCGGTACCACACTTGAATTGCTGAAATGGAAGGCAGAGGCTGGTTTATCTGACAAGGAATTTGAGAAGTTACTGAAAATAATAAAGCCAAAGCTTCCAAAGGATAATGAGCTGCCCGAGACAACGTACGAAGCAAAGAAGACTATCTGCCCTCTAGGATTAGATGTGGAGAAGATACATGCATGCATTAATGACTGTATCTTATACCGTGGTGAGAAGTATGAGAATATGGATAAATGTCCGGTATGCACTGCATGTCGGTACAAGATCAGACAAGATGACCCTGGTGATGTTGAGGGTGATGACGAGCCCCCCAGGAAGAAGGTTCCTGCTAAGGTTATGTGGTATGCTCCTATAATACCACGGTTGAAACGTCTGTTCAGAAACAAAGAGCATGCTAGGTTGTTGCGATGGCACAAAGAAGAGCGTAAGAAAGACGGGAAACTGAGACACCCCACCGATGGGTCGCAGTGGAGAAACATCGAGAGAAAGTACTCAAACTTTGCAGGTGATGCGAGGAACTTATGGTTTGGTCTAAGTACAGACGGCATGAATCCTTTTAGGGAGCAGAGCTGCAGTCACAGCACCTGGCCCGTGACTCTATGTATCTACAACCTTCCTCCTTGGTTGTGCATGAAGCGGAAGTTCATTATGATGCCAGTGCTCATCCAAGGACCGAAGCAACCCGGCAACGACATTGATGTGTATCTAAGGCCATTAGTCGATGAACTATTGCAGCTGTGGGCAGAACCAGGTGTAAAGGTGTGAGATGAGCACAAACAGGAGCCATTTGACCTACGAGCGTTGCTGTTCGTAACCATCAATGATTGGCCTGCTCTTAGTAATATTTCAGGACAGTCAAACAAGGGATACAATGCATGCACGCACTGTTTAGATAAGACTAAAGGTACATATTCTACCCTTAATTCCGCCTATGCTACCCGCCTTCTCAGCCTATATGCTATCACCGCGTATCGCTGAAACGTTGGATGCATATGCACAGTAAAATTTGTGTCCCACTTTTCACCACAGCCGTTGGATCCGGTAATTCCATTTCTCACTTTCTGTCTACAAGTGTGGCTCACTGACAGTTGGGGCCGAGTACATGAGGGACCCAAAATACAGTTACCAATATGTGCTCGTCCGGGTCGCCTAAATTTCTACCGATGGACAGAGGCGACCAACCCCCGCTAGGGTTCTGGCAGAAGCCTCATTCGCCCATCTCCATCCCCAGCCGCCTCTCCCTCATCCCCCATACCAGCCGCCTCTCCTCGAAACCGCGTCTCCTCTCCTCCTCCCCCAAACCTAGATCGCCACTCCTCCTCTGCGAGCACCATTTCGAGCGGCAAGCTGATGGAGCCTGACGGGGACGGCGCAGACAACCACGGTGGCGGATCGGAGGAGGTGCTTCAGGCGAGCGGACGGAGGAGGGCAGCGACGGCACAAACGGCAGTGGACATCCACGGTCAGCGCCTGTGGAGCCTCCGGTACCATCCGGGAGATTGAGGCGGCGGTCCGTCGGCTCAGAGGTTTGGCCTCATCATCTCCGTCGACACCGGACGAGCATATCAGGCTTGTTGAGGTGATTGTTTCAATTTTATCTTTCTATTTTGATTTCTGCCGGTTGAGATCAATCTAATCATTTTTGTCTTTCCGATAGGATTGGGTTTCTATGCTTGGTGGAGCTGGTAGGGAGAAAGCAGACAGACAGAGAAGGTGCTCACGGGACTTCACCGATGTCAAGGTCAGAATCTCCTTCTCCTCCCACTTTTTCTCTGCCTGCTTGATTTCTCGCTCAGATTTGTGGTTCTTGTGTTCTTCCCTCAGTCTGTAGTGTGATTCAGTCAATTTTATTTGGAAGAGAGGTTGGAGGGCACGGTTACTGGTGGTGATTGTCCACAGAGATATGCTTGGAGACTTTGCTGCGGTCTGAAATATTGGAGTCTCGGATCAGATGCATGCCTCTCTGCCCCCTCGTTCTGAAGCACTAGGTAAGGTGCCCCTCTTTCTTGCCTTGCCTTCTCCAGCCTTTGCTCGTCCTGCGCATAAATTGTTTGATGAAATGCATGTGTGCAGATCCTTTCTTGCTGCTCTGTTTTTTTTTTGTTGCTCGTGGAGCAGCTGAGCAGCTGTCAACCAAGCTGTCAACCAGCCGCCGCCACCATCCTCCATGGCCGCCGCCAGCCCTCGCCACCAGCGCTGCCGCTAGCCACCGCCAACAGCCGCCGCCAGCCATCCCAGCGACCTCACGGCCGTGCGCTCGCTGTGGAGGAGGAGGAGGCGAGGGCCCAGGAGGGCACGAACGCGCGCTCACTATGGAGGAGGAGGCGAGGGCCCAAGAGGGCATGGCCGCATGCTCGCTGTGGAGGAGGAGGCGAGCGCCCAGGAGGGCACGACGACGGTGGTGGAGGGCGGCGACGGTGGTGGAGGACTAGCGATGAAAAATGCCATGGTGAGCTCTATTTTCTCTCCTTTGCTCTCTCTGTCTTGGGCTGCTGTCCTCCATGTTATGTTGTTCACATCTCCTGTGCTCCATCACTTGGTGATTGGTTCAAGTTATGCCGCTCTTGCTGTATCATTTTTGTGTGCTTAATTTGTGTGTTTCCTTTCCCCTTCTTGCCTCTAATAAGGAGATGTTGCTAGCTGTAGATGAGGATATATGAAGGATTGACCAGAAACTCGATTAAAACATTGTATTGAAAGGTACTTTTGAGAGTTTCTTCTTTAGAATTTGTTAAGAAGGTCCATGTAGCTACCTGATTATGTTGCTTTTTGTTCAATGAAAACATAACTGTTATATGCTTGTTATTGAATATTATTCTGGTTTGCTTGGTATGGAGAAATTAATATTGCGTGATTAAGTGCATTGCCTCACTGTAAAAACATAAGGTGTGTTTCAATAAAGTAAAAGGTGCAATGTTCGTGTGACGTCTTCGGAGTTTGGAACCACTGCAGATTGTGGCAATGTTAAATAGGAGTTGATTTTCCAATCTATAAATGTTGTTCTTATTTAATCATTGACTGCGCATTAATGTATGATACATGACAGGGTACAACTTTGTGTTCTGAGATTATCTTTGAATGATATATATTTACTCATGGAGTGTTCACTAGAGGGTGGAGTGTATATAATTGAAATTTTATTTCAGTTGTTCTGACATTGGTTTATTTACTCATAATGTGGTTAGTTTTGCATCCGTCAAGCTTGCTTCTGTTATTTGTAACTGAAATATTATTTCAATTGTTGCTTTCTCACGTTCTTAGTGCTTGAAGCATCATTGTTCTAGATTTTTCTTTCTGTTTCTGATGCGAACCTTTATAGCTAAATGATTGATGAGATGTGTCCATGTGAAGGAAATAGGATTCTGATATCATCCTTTGATTATAGCTGTGGGAGGGGACAAGGTTGGTAGCCATTGGTGCCATGAACATTGGGAGGAAGGAGGTGATCAGTAGGTTATTTTTGGGTGATGGTGGAGGTGCCCTTCTTTGAGTGAAGCATGACCCTAACAAGTGCAACGACAACCGCGCCATTATCAGAGTAGGCCCAGCACATCTACTTCTCAGCTCCTTATTGGTGATTATTATCTCAATTTCTTAGCTTCATTGCTTATCTTATTAATTTTAAGAACTGCTGTGTGTGTTCTGCTCTAGGATGTGCAGGATAATTGGTGAATGCATTTCTGTGTACAAATATGTCAGTGTTTTGTTTGCATATAGTCCAGTAAGCAAGTACAAATAACTTTAGCTCTTTCAGAAATAGTAATTTGTTTAAAAGAGTAGTCATTCCTCTACTGAAACTATTCTTGACTTCTATTTTCACTATGGTGCTTCACTATACTTCTGATGCCGATGATGATTTTTTGGTTAATTTTCTGTTTTCTCGTTGATGGTTGATTTGCAAGGTAAATAAAAATATAAAAAAGCAATATCCAAGCACTGATGGTTAATTTTCTGTTTTCATTATGGTGCTTCACTATACTTCAGATGTCTCCCAGGTTCATATTCATGGCAGTATGAACTCGTGCATATTTGTTTGCAAATCTACGGAAAAGTTTCATTCCACCATAATTTTGTTCAGATGCGTGAAGGCTTGGCGTCCTTCTATCATCTGGATGTGCTCAAATATCTGCTAAGAAGGCATCTTGTTTCTGCCTATCTTACACTTTTGCTTGGCGTCCTTCTATCATCTGGATGTGCTCAAATTAGTTGCCAGGTTTCTTGACATCATCATGATAAATTTCTATCGTCAGGTTTCTGCATATCTTACACTTTTGCTTGATTTAGAGTTGATTCTACCTATTTATATGTCTATGGTGGCTATCTCTGAAATTTATCATGACAATGTCAGGAAACCTGGCAACTAATTTCCCCAATTTAACTTTATTTTGCAGGTAATGTTTGGATGTCTAGCAGATTCACTAAGGGCGAGCAGCCACCATTGGTGTTTGTGAACTGCACGGCTATTGCAGGTTTGCTCATCATGTATTGCTCTTTCCCTTACAGATTTCCCCAACGCCAAATGCAGCCCTACTGCTCTAATCAGTATATCAAAGGAGTTACTCTGCTGTGATAGTACCCTAACTGCATGTGATAGGAAAGTTGTTTTACAAAATTAGCATTGATTTTTACATTCTTGGATTATTGTTAACTGTATGTGGTAACTCGATTTGGTTTGGTTCAAGTTTCAGATTGATGAATAGATTGATGAATTGCAGGGTGTAGTATTTTTGTATTCAACTTTCAGATAATGACTATTCTCATGGAGATTTGGGGAGTCCACTTTCAGTAACTAAGAGAGATGTAAATTAGATGTAGCTTCCTCCAACAGACAAAAATTTATAGAGACACAATGCAGATCAAGGTCTTGCATTTTTATAGGTCAATGATTATATTCAAATTTTGTAGGAACAAGCATGAGATTTGCCTTGAGGAATGCCCAGCAAAAGGCAAAGCCAACAATAGCTTTTTCATTGTTTACCCAAGTATCTGATCACTGACAACCATCATTCGACGGAGCTCAACTTACAGTAACCGGCAAACTGCACCTCGGTTCCCCTTGACCTCTCTGCCCCTCATTTCTCTCTCCCCTAAAAGAACCAATTCTTTTTTAGGCTGCAGTGCAAGCAAACAATGGAGGATTTGGGTCTATTCGGGCCTGGAGTGATTTGATTTGAGGTCTGGGAAAAGGGAGTGCTATGCACATAGGTAAGCAACATGAACTCGTAGGAAAACTGTAGAGCCAGACTGCAGCTCTCACTGGTGTGGCGTTACAATGCCCAGTTCATACTTAAACGTAGATTCTTATGTATGTTAGCTTAGTCCTAGAAACAATAAAAACAAACAAAATTGGGTTCTTTCTATTCTTGCAGGCCTTCTGCTGGTTTTGGTTTCTAGATGTGCGATTAAAAACATAAGCTTGTTGAATAAGTAAATCACAGTATCAGGATTTTGCTCGCCTTGTTTGAGAATGACTATTTGATCTCTTGGTGCTTAAAACAAGTTAGGAGTTCATCTGGGTTTTTGTCCATCATGTACAAAACAAGTGGAACACATTTTCTAGCTTTTGAATGTATTTACTTTTACTGTAATGTTTAAGAATAAGAAAGCACTAAAGTCTTGCACCTTTCCAGTACTTTAATTTAGCTGATGTACCTTTTACACATGTAACAGGTGGCAGAGGACAGAGTCTTGCGCTCCTTCACCCCCTCTCTCGGCCTCACCCGAGGCACGCTTCTCGTCATCGTCCATCCTTGTCTGCCCGATGTGGATATGCTAGGTTGCGCCGGTCAGAACATGGTGAGACTTGTGGCACGCAAGCACTCAGCTTCAACTCGAGTATGTGGTTATTGTATGTGGAACTTTAGATGTAGTGTTACATTAATGTGAAACTTTAGATTTTATATTAGCATCTTGAGAAGATTTCCTATCACCTAACTTCAGATTTTTCTACCACACTCTTGGTTTAGTTTTACCAGGTTTTTATGGGTGAGCAATTCTAGGAAAACCAACCATGCCCTGAAAATAGGCTTTAAGAGTTTTTTTATTGATACTTTATTTTGGAAAGATTTTCAATTGTACAAGGCCACGAGGGGGTGAATTTGAATCTGTACTATTTCAAAATCATTCACTGGATCCACCATTTAGTTAAAATCTACGCACTTCACAATTTAATAAATATCATGGCTATATCATTTTTTCTAATTCATTCATGAAAAAATGGTGATTTAAAAAGTTGAAGGTTGTTCTTTGTTTTCTCGCTGTTTGCTGGCGCTAATGATAATGGGTGAACAAATTCAGAGCTATGCTCTAAGATGTATGTGCTGGCGAAAGTATTCTTTTCTTCTTGAATGCTTTGCAGATGTTCAGGTGTGACCTTGAATATGTCCCCTCTTCATACTTTGGTGTGAAATACTGATGTTGGTATTTTCAATTCGCAAAATTATTATCTGACCAAAATGGGCTATTGCGGTGATTTGGCTGGGCTGCTAATTTTCATTTCTTATTGGTGAATATGAAATAGTTCAAGAACCTGGCGGCTGGCTGCCAGTTGGTGAGAAAGAATGTGCCAATGGATTCTCATATGCGAATATATATTTGATGGATGGCATTATGCAGTACACCCTGATTGCCTGCATAATGGTCCAGATAGTATTATTTGTTGAATTGTTGATATACTTCTGTTGCAAGATATTCCATATTTTGCATCGGTTTTCTGGTTCGGTCATGCTTATAATTGTTTGCTTCTTAATCTTTACTTTTTGTAGACTATTCGGGATTAGATGACAGATATTAATTTGAACAATAAAATTCTAAATCCTTCAAAAAAATGTCTTGGTAATCCTCTCATCTTTTTTATTTCATATGCATGATTAATATTCAGGAGTGCCTTGGTACCTGTAGTTTTGGGATTTTCCTTGACTAATTTAGTGCAGTCTTCATATAAATTGTATTCTGACAAATTTGCTTAATTTAGTTACAGAAGCACTGTGACCATTCAATCATATAAGCTGAGTCCGAAGGTCACTGTCCAGTGAGGAAATATTGAAGTACTGATTTATTTCTGAGTGGATACTATTCTTGCCATGATAAGCTCCCGGGCCGAATCAAGCTCGGCAAGGCGGGCTCCACCATCGCCGCCACCACTTCCGCCCTCACCACCGCCCCCGCCACCAGCTATTCCACCCGACGGCGTACCGCGCACTGCCTCCGAAGAGCAGCACTTTATACACAAGGCGAAGCGTCTCTCTCAGGCAGACGAAGCCAGGCGTCAGGTCACTGCCAACGCGCGCGAGGCCATGGTCAACGCCTCCTACGAACAAGACATGCAGCAAGCTATTGCTGTGAGCTTAGAGGAGGACGACGACTTCGACTTCACCTCCGATGATGAGTAAAATACCCAGCTGCTTCGCCACCGTGCCCACAGGCCAGAGGAGGGATTCCTCGCCGAATTTTGGTAACACTAGGGACTATGTTTATATTTGGTCTTCTGCATATATATAGTTCTCCACGGTGTAGTAATGTGGAAAACCTCGGTCATGGTGAAGTCTCCCAGCACTAGCTAAGTAGATCTTAGGAGATAAGGTTTATGAAATTGCCTCTCCTATTTTGCTCTTGTATATATAGCTATGCAGTTTGAACATTTTAGTAGAATGTTCAAGTATGTAAGACTCTTCCAGTACTTATATATAACTATGTCTTTTGCTATATCTAAGTTGTTGTCTTGATGCTTCATTTTTTTGGATGGATTGCTTATATGCCAATAAATATTTTTGCCATCTGCTTGTTTCATTTAGTTATATGTATCATACTTCAAATCTACAGCCACCCAAGATTACTCATTATTCTTTTAAAAGCTTGCCCATGTCTTGTTTGACACACTCAGTGCAACTTTCAGTTACTTATATTCTCTCTATTTTAGTTGGTAATTCTGTCAGCTAACAAACTCTACCTTTTCATCAACGAAATGAAACACAAAGATTCCTTCGCGTTTTCTTAAGAAAAAAATTCTGTCAGCTAACAAATAACAATGCTATTTTGCTATTGCATTGTTGATGTTTAATTTTGTACACTGAATATCAGTGTTCACATATAATGCCCATGCAGGGTACTATCCTTAGAAATGTATCAGTGTGTAAAACCTTGGTAATTCCGTTCCTCCATCGTATCGTCACCTTGATACTCATAGTGTTCTTACCATGGCTTATGTTCTTAGTTTCTTAGTTATGTATCATCATAGTGTTTTTGTTTGCTGGCGACTTAAACTGTTGTTAAGCATTACAGTTGCTAAAAAGAATATTATCATCCATGTGTGCTTCTGTTGTTTATTTTACATTTAGAAAGTTGATTGTCCAATATACTTGCTCTGCTGACAAGCTTAGACGCCTATGTTAGTTCAGTCCCATGAAAAATATTTGCTGTTTGGCTCCTATTTTTTAATTTGGGTACATCGGGGCCAAGTTTTAATGCCTGCGGTAAACCATCGTCTATATTGCACACTCACAAGACTAACATCGGGTCCGGCTCATCGCCTTGATGAACACTGCTATTTCATCTGAGTTCTTTGCAACTAAGTCAAGCTAAAGTGGTGCCATTGGCTCCTTCCCCCATGCTGCCACTGGATGTATCTTCTCTGCTTCAGCGTAGACTTCACGTGGTTGCTGTGTAAATATCTATAGAGGCTCTTTTGTATAAGCGCAGCTGTAGTAGAAGTTCACTTCTATAAAAAATCCTTAGTGAAAATAGTGTGCCTTGTAATATGCAGTTAGCAATATCGACCAAGTAATTAAAGTGCCAGGTGTTTGCTTTTGTATGCTTCTCCTTAAGTCAGCTATTGTATCTAAGAACTTCAAATCGAAGACTCCAAATTGTATGTGTGTATCTGATTTTCGAATTGACCCTGTTAATACCTCATGGTTTCTAACATCAACACAATATCATGAATAAACTTATATGACTTGAATATTGTCTTGATTTTGCCAAGTGCGCGATAGCGCAACGGGTCATCTAGTTTGGATAAATGTAAGAAGGTTGTGTACCTGGAGTGTCGTAAATTTCTTCCGACCAATCATCAAGTAAGAAAAAAAGGCAAGCATTTCAACGGTGAGGCAGATCACCGGAAGAAGCCTAAGCTCCCTAAAGGTGCTGATGTATTTGGTATGGTGAAGGACCTAGAAGTAATATTTGGAAAGGGTTCTGGCGGTCAATCTGTTCCGAAAGACCCCATTACCGGACACACGGCCATGTGGAAGAAGAAATCTATATTTTGGGAGCTTGAGTATTGGAAAGACCTAGAGGTCCGTTCTTCAATCGATGTGATGCACGTGACGAAGAATCTTTGCGTGAACCTGCTAGGCTTCCTAGGCGTGTATGGGAAGACAAAAGATACACCAGAAGCACGGGAGGACCAGCAACGTATCAAAGACCCATACAACAAGCATACTGATAAAGGCCGTCAATACTTAAGCAGCTACGCTCTTACCAAAGCAGAGAAGGAAATCTTTTTTGAATGCCTGAATAGTATCAAGGTCCCGGCTGGGTTCTCGTCTAATATAAAGGGAATAATAAATATGGCAGAGAAAAAATTCCAGAACCTGAAGTCTCATGATTGTCACGTGATTATGACGCAGTTGCTTCCGGTTGCATTGAGGGGGCTTCTACCGGAAAATGTTCGAGTACCCATTGTGAAGCTATGTGCATTCCTCAATGCAATATCTCAGAAGGTGATCGATCGAGAAAGTCTAGAAAGGCTGCAAAAGGATGTGGTCCAATGTCTTGTCAGTTTTGAGTTGGTGTTCCCCCCGTCCTTCTTCAATATTATGACACATCTCTTAGTTCACCTAGTTAATGAGATTTCCATTCTCGGTCCTGTATTTCTGCACAATATGTTCCCCTTCGAGAGGTTCATGGGAGTCTTAAAGAAATATGTTCGTAATCGTGCAAGGCCAGAAGGAAGCATCTCCAAGGGCTATGGAACAGAGGAGGTCATTGGGTTCTGTGTTGACTTTCTTCCTGACCTTAAGCCGATTGGTGTTCCTGAATCACGGTATGAGGGGAGACTAAGTGGAAAAGGCACGCTAGGAAAGAAAGCAATGATATTTAGGGACGGGCATTCTTTGAATCAAGCACACTACACAGTTTTACAAAGCTCTACCTTCGTGGCTCCGTATATCAAGGAACACATGAATGTTGTACGCTCTAAGTTCCCGGGGAAGGATGACTACTGGATTAAAGAAAATCACATGGAGACTTTTGGCACTTGGTTGCAATTACATCTCATAAATGACACCACTATTGGAGATCAGCTCTACTTGTTGGCCGCGACACCATCTGCGACTGTATTGACTTTCCAAGGGTACGAGATAAATGGGAATACATTTTACACGATCTCCCAAGATAAAAAGAGCACTAACCAAAATAGTGGTGTCCGCTTTGATGCAACATGTGACAATGGGAAAAAGGACACATACTATGGTTACATAGAGGAGATATGGGAACTTGACTATGGACCTACTTTTAAGGTCCCTTTGTTTCGGTGCAGTTGGGTCAACATGAATAGAGAAGGGGTAAAGGTGGACCAGCTGTACGGAATGACAACAGTGGATCTCAAGAATCTTGGTTACAGAGACGAACCATTCGTCCTAGCCAATGATGTGGCTCAGGTTTTCTATGTGAAGGACATGTCCTCCAGACCGAAAAAAGGAAAAATAAGGAAACGAATACATCAGACGATGAGCCCAGGCGTCACATAGTTCTTTCAGGGAAAAGAAACATCGCGGGAGTCGAGGACAAGACAGACATGTCAGCAGATTATGATAAGTTTGAAGAAATTCCGCCCTTCACCGTGAAAACTGACCCTTGCATCCCGTTAAATAATGAAGATGCTCCATGGTTACGGCCTAAGAAGCGATCATAGGCAAGGGATCGACATACGCGACGAAGGAGAATTACCCTAAACCCTATGTAAATCTATGTAATGTATGAAAACTATGACATGTCATTTTGTGAATGATTTTTTATGATGTTTGCAATTATCCAAGTTCAATATTTTTCCATGCAGCTATGACACATAATATTGGAGTGATTCAGTCATAGTCATGCCTAGCCCTATAAACATCGCCACTGTAGTCGTCGTAGTCATCGGAGTCGCGGTAGTCGAACCTCGGCGGGTGAGCACGCGTGGGCTGAGACTGAGGGTAGCACAGGCGGGGGCCACGGTAGGCCATGACGCTCTGGAGAGTCCGGCCGCGCCACCACAGCCGACGGCCGGCCTCGTTGAAGTTCGAACAAGGTGGGCCGTCCTCCTCGTGCCTGGCAAGCGCACTCTCACGCCGATTGATGAAGAAGGCGTCCCAAGTCGGGCTGTAGTCGGGATGCCACTGGGGATTCCTCCGCTGCTCTGGCGTGAGCTCGAAGTAGTAGTGGTTCGTGATGGCCATCTGACGCGCCACACCTAGAGGGACAGGAGGGACCGGTACGCCTCCGACGCTCAGCATCCAGCCGGTGGGGACGCGGTAGCCCGGCGGGCAGGGGTAGTTTGAGGCGCAAAGCGCCTCCGCCTCCTTGGGGGTTAGAGATACGATGGAGGCCATGGGAGAGAGTGATGAGGTTTGCAGATATGAGTCTAGATGTGATATGTAAATGGAGGCCAAGCCTACATATATATAGTGAAAAAATGGCGGGAAGACGGAGGCGGGAAAAGGTGGAAAGCGCGGGAAGAAAATAGGCGGGAACGCAGTGGCGCGGGAAACTATCTAACCTTTAGTCCCGGCTGGTGGGTACAACCGGGACTAAAGGTGGTTTTTGTGTCATCTAACTAAACTGTCGGTGGGATAAGGAAAACTTTCTCCTGCAACATCGTAAGCCATTCCAAGATGCACGTGTGCACAATATGGGCACATTATCATAAACTATGCCCTGATTCTAGCCATAACATTGGTGGTTTGACCTAAATGCCATGAAACCTCGAACATGATAGGTCATTTTGTGAAGGATTTTTTATGATGTTTGCAATTTTCCAAGTTCAATATTTTTCCTTGCAACTATGACACATAATATGACACCACACGAAGGTTTCACATTGTTTGGATCATTTTTGAATTTCTTATGCCCGTTTCAAACTATATTCAAAGCGGCGGGCTTGAAGCTTCTTAGCCCGGGGCTGAGCCTCGCTAAACTTGAAGTAGATCTCTAGTGAAATAGCATGTTGTGAACCTATAAATGATTTTAAAAAAATTCACAAGCATTATATCCTGTACTTGTAGTACAAATCTGGGCACCCTCCTATCGAATCGGCAGGAATTTGTCTTTTTCATGAGGGATGGACGGTAAGGTTTCTGATACACCGGTTGGGAATTGGTCCATCTAAGGTGGTCTAGTATTTTTGAAAAATGGGTTGGTGCCAATGCCAAACTTTAATTTGGTGGTTCCTTCATAGAACACCCCAATTTCGGCACCTCAAAAATGGAAATTGGCTATTTCGTGCGTCGAAAACGAAAACTTCCTCCTGCAACATCGTAAGCCATCCCAAGATGCACATGTGTGCACAATATGGGCACATTATCATAAACTATGCCCTGATTCTAGCCATAACATTGGTGGTTTGACCTAAATGCCATGAAACCTCGAACATGATAGGTCATTTTGTGAAGGATTTTTTATGACGTTTGCAATTTCCAAGTTCAATATTTTTCCTTGCAACTATGACACATAATATGACACCACGCGAAGGTTTCACATTGTTTGGATCATTTTTGAATTTGTTATGCCCGTTTTAAACGTGTTAGTGCATTTTTTATTAAAAATAGTAAAATTGTTTAGTTAGAATTCATAATTTTGAAAACAGAAAATGGTTTTAGATTAGTTATTTAAATTGAAACACTTTTCCTGTTGAAAGTTTTTCCAAATTTTAAATAGAAGAAAGTTTTTTCCTGTTAAAATGAAAACAGCAAGTTAAAACAGAAAAACAATGGGCACGTGGCGGCTCAGCAGCGCCCCTCGCCCAGGACATTGGTCCCGGTTTGTGGCATCAACCGGGACCGTTAATGGGCACGTGGCGGCTCAGCAGCGCCCCTCGCCCAGGTCATTGGTCCCGG
Organism: Dactylis glomerata; assembly: GCA_007115705.1. NCBI lineage: Eukaryota > Viridiplantae > Streptophyta > Magnoliopsida > Poales > Poaceae > Dactylis > Dactylis glomerata. Next base: position 455,115 of record QXEO01001282.1, on the reverse strand, counting down.
TTTGTGGCATCAACCGGGACCGTTGAGTCATTGGTCCCGGTTGGTGCCACGAACCGGGACCAATGACCCCTCCAAATATAACTCGCCCTTCTTCCTCCCCACTTCCCCCCAAATCGGCCGAAACTGCTAAGGACTTTTGCGCGCGGAGCGAAAACACGCCGGCAGGCTGTCCGAGTTTCCTGCCGCCGTCCTCGGAGAGCGCCGCCGCTGCCGCCGTCCTCGGTGAGCGCCGCCGCCGCTCATCACATTCTCTCTCTGCAGGTGGCCTGCGCCGCCGCCCCCCCCAGCGTCGCCGCGACGCCCGGCCCCGTGCGCCCGCCCCGCACCCCCAGCGCCGCCGCCCCCCTTCGACGGTGAGCCCGGCCGGCCAATTTTTTCTTTTTTTTTTAAAATTTCGCATTTAAATTGCCGTAGGCAAATTTTTCATTACTTATATATATATAATACATTGAAATTAAAAAAAACATAGAAAAATAAAAATAAAAAATAAAAATAAAAAGCCCTCGTCGGGGCGGGCACAGGGGCGTCGGCGTCGTCGTCCTCGCCGCGGCCTACTCGTCGTCCTCGTCGGGGAGGATGATGTAGGGCCCCTGCGGCCACGGCCAGTTGGCCGCAGGCGGTGGAGGAGGACCTGGTGGAGGAGGCGGCGGTGGAGTCGCCGCACGCGGTGGCGGCGGCGGTGGGCCTGGTGGAGGAGGCGGCGGTGGAGTCGCCGCACGCTGTGGAGGAGGCGACGGTGGCCGGCCGTGCTGCTGGTGCACGGACATGGCCAGCGCCGTGTCGATGCCGGCCCACCGCCTCTTCTCCTCCTCGGAGACGAGGACGGCGACCCGGAGCTCCTCCTCCTCGGACATCGGTGGCGGGGGTGGCGGCGCCTCGCCGTGGTCCATCGCGTCGAGGATGCCGTAGGCGACGTTGCCGACGAAGTCGTCGGTGTCGTCCCTGGGCTCCTCGCCAGGGATGTCGTCGCCGCCCACCTCCGGCGGCGCCTCCTCGTCCTCCTCGTCCTCCTCCATCTCCTCGATGAAGGGATTCGCCTGCGGCGGCTCTGGCCCCGGCTCCGGCATGTACACGCCGGCGTAGGGGTTGGGGGCGACCTCCCCTAGGAAGGCCGCCCGCCACACCGGGTCGCGCTCCCGCGGCCCGAAGTTGTCCCACCATTGGCTATCGTAGCCAAAGGCGGGATCGGCGCGGAGGCGCGCCGGCATCAGTGCGCGCCGGCGGCGGATCTCGGCGACCCGCTCCGGGCCGAAGCGCGGCACCGGCGGGACCGGCACGCGCCGGCTGTTGAGGTGCCACCCGCCGGGGAGGCTGCAGTCCGACCAGTCCACGCTCTGGCCGCACTGGTACAGCGCCTGGCAGTGACTCACCGGAATGTACCGGCGGTCACGCTGGCGCTGCGGCGAGGCCGTCCTGGCGCGGCGTGGAGGAGACTGGCGGCGTGGAGGAGACTGGCGGCGCCCAGACCGGCGCGACCCGCCGGCCTCGTGGTCGTGGCTGCCCTTGCCCTTCTTCCAGAACCCCATGGCTGCTGTGGTGGCCGGGATGTGGTGGCTCTGGCGGCTGTGCTGGCTATGGCGATGGAGGCTGGTGGCCGCGGCTCCGTTGGCCTCCTTTTAAAGGGGCCAGTGGCCGGGCGTCCAGCGGCCGCAATGAATGCCACCGAGCGGCAGCCCAATCGGCACGCCGGCGTTGATGCCGCGGCAGGCATTGAAGGTGACGGCGGGGCGCCCAAAGCACTGACGCGGCGGGACTCGAGGCGACGGGCACTGACGCGGGCGTCGCGTTGGAGAAGACGTACTGACGCACTGACGCGGGCCGACGCGGTGCTGTTTTTTTGGGCCTCTTTTGCCCGCTGGTGCTGTTTTTTCGGCCTCTTTTGCCCGCTGGGTGCTGTGGGCAATTCCTATTTGACGCGCACCCCCCACAGACGTTAAAATCTTAGTGGGCTGGCCCAATAGAAGCATTAAAGCGGCAGCTGCAGACCGGCTGCGTAATGTAGAAGAAGCATTAAAGCGGCAGCAGGATCAACTCGACAGACTTAGCCAGCAAGGTATCAGCAGCCAATCTCAGCGGCACATGGTAGAAGCTGCATTCGATGGTATCGACGCCCTATCAAATAAGAAAAGCAGCGTCGCTTCCACCCAGCTCCACGATGGTGATGATGATGCACTGACGATGGCTCCTCCTAAACGCTACCCAGTGGATGATATCACGGAGAGCACAACTTGTGAGCTAAAGGTGCAAGTTATGAACTTAAGGGTGACAGCGGCGGTCGGCATGGCCGTACCAACTGCGCCTAACGGAACTTGGCATTGCAGACCGATTCCAAAAGGGTACGCTGTCGTCACGGTGGATGATGTCAAGCAAGATTTTGAGGAGCTGAAGCTGGACCACCCTGCAGGGGAAGATAGGGACCTGACTGAACTAGGAGAAGCCAAAGGGGGGACTATTGTATGGCCAAAGGAGCACATCGTGCTTCCAAATTATGTCCCGCCAAGGCCACCCACTCCTCATAGCAGCAGTCCACCTTCGCCGCCACCTCACCATTCTCCAGCGCAACCGTCGCCTTCACCGCCTCACCACTCACCGCAGCTGTCTCCACCGCCGCCTCAGCCGTCTCCGCCGCCGCGTCAGCCGTCTCCGTCCCCTGAGCCTCAGAGACTAAAGCGGAAGTATACTAAGAGGGGCAGCACCACCAGCAGCAGCAAGAGCACGTTCCGATCACCGAAACGTAAGCTATCGCCCCTCCCAAGAGTACCTCATCAGAATATGAAGAAGCTTCCTTACGAGAAGACAGATGAGGAAATTGCTACGGCCGCAGATGCCCATTATCAACAGTGGAAGACTGACATGGCTAACAAGAAAAATCCAAAGCCGACGGAGCCATTGATCTTCCCGGTCACCGCAGAAGATAAAGCCAAAGCAGCCGCGCTTAAGATTCAGCTTCACCAACCCATAGCGCTCACACCTGACTATAATCGCTCTATTACCAAGTCAGCTGAGGCAAAAGAGCGGAGAGTCGGGAAAGAAGTTGCCCAGCTCGGACAACAGAAAAATTAATCGATCGAACCGCTCAAAGTGTACGATACCAATGAGTGGAGAGCCCAGGAGCGGCATGATCCGAACATTGATCCGGAGTTTATTCAACTCTACGGAGAAAAGGCCAAGTTATATGGACTGTCTATTGCTGAGTACATGAGCCGTCTAGATGAGTTCGAGGGGTACCAGCAAATAGCGTACAAATACCAGTACGGGGATCCTCTCGTCAAACCCGAGTTAGTCAAAGATCTACCAACAAAAATGCGGAGATTGCATAACTGGTACATACAAGCCTGTGCTGAATCCACAAACTGGATCTATGCTGGATATAAACACCACCATTACGGTCATAGAGATGGCTTCTTACTGATGGAATTTCTAGAATTATTTCAGTTTTACCAACAAGACGCCCTCGACAAAACTATTGTCAGTGCCTATTGCCTGTAAGTATTATTAAGTCTTTCTAGCTCAGCTCATTCGTTGCTTGTATAATCTTACTCATCATTATACTAATTATATATGCAGAATGAAGATTTTCGAATGCGACCGAGGAGGAATCTTTGACCTTGGGTTCGTTGACTGCAATTTCGTTCATGAAGATACTCTAAAAAAAACCCAAAGAGACAGAGGATAACTTGGTACAATCGTTGAAGTATTTCAGCAACAGAAGGGAAATACTATTTCCTTACAACTTCGAGTGAGTGTTACTGTCTTGTACACATTTTGTTTTCGCTTTACTCGATGTTAAGCTATTTGACTCATTATGTCTGTGCAGCTTCCACTTTATTCTGTTAATCATTAGTGTTGACGAAGGAGTAGTCAAAGTCATGGACTCAAAACGCACACCTTTAGGAAATTGGGTGAACATGCAGGAATGCCTCCAGAAGGCTTGGAAACGGTTCACCGCCAACACTAGGGGTGTTTGGAAGCCAGAGCTTACATTTAAACCATTGAATGTAAGTACTACTTGCTAGATCCACGTATCTCTTTGATTCTAGTTTCAATACAATTATCATGCTTGATTCTTATTTTGATTGAACTCCGTTCTCGTAAAGTGCTTGAGGCAAGAAGCTGGGAATAACTTATGTGGATACTATGTCTGCGAGTTCATTCGCTAGACGACCAAAGAGAAGGGTGCAGACCGAAACATCAAAAAACTTGAAGTACGATAAACAATAATCTCAACATTATTTTATTACCATCAACTGTGTTTAGTTTCATTCATATATATTGATCCCCTTCTTTAAATTAGATCGAACGGATGCGGGACGGTCTTCTACCACGGGAACGCGTGCAAGCAATTCAAGAGGAAATTGCCGGTTTCTTATTAGAACAAGTCATAGATCCGAAAGGAGAATACTATTACCCGGTTCATTTAGAAGGGTGAAGTGTAAAAAAGAAGATGTAAAATCAAATTTGTGTGAGTTACCGATTGTAATAGCGACCAAGCACGACGGATGAGACGGTGAATAATATATTCGTGACCATGATGTGTAATATATATATATAGTGTGGTTCCTTCATTATTGATGTATATATATAATACCATTAAATTGAATACAAAACACACCAAATAAAACCCTGAACCCTAAATGGGAAAAAAACCCTGGATCAACGATCCCGGCTCGTCCTACGAACCGGGACCAATGACTCAGACCCCCTCGCCCCGCAGCGCGTCCACGTGGAGACCTATCGGTCCCGGTTCGTGCTGGAACCGGGACCGGCATTGGTCCCGAGTAATGGATCCCGGTTCGGCAACCGGGACCAATGGCCCAAATGAACCGGGACCATAGGCCCTTTTTCCACCAGTGTTTTCTTCAGGTAAGTTGAGTATACTCCTTCCGTTTCCTTACGTAAGGCGTAATCTTTTTTCCCGATTTTTCCTAAAAAGTAAGGCGCAGGATGCGTTTTAACTCTATCCTCCCGTTTCCCTCTCCTCTGTTTTCCCCACGCCTCGAGAAGATGTTCTCATCAGTCTAGGAGTTTTTTGTTAACTTTCAGTTATGTTGGATATGGCAATTCGAATGTGGCCTTCAGCTGCCAGCTCAAGACAAGATGGAAAAACCGGAAGCAAGAGATCATTCTTTTCCATGGATCCAAATTGGTTTCTTCTAGATGGAGACGACCATCATACCATGCGCGGACGCGCACATGCAGAGACGAGCCGACCTTGAACGGAATCGGCACGACCCACACACCCGTTTACGATGAAAAATGGTTTGGTCACGGCAATGACTTTGGAAGTCGGTTCTTGTTCCGGCGTGTCCGACGGGCCTTTGCATTGGTCTCCCCTTGCTGTGAAGTCGGAGTTGCGGTTGCGGTTGGACCTGTGGCAACGATGCCCTGTGGTGGGCGGTCTGGTCGCGATTGTCTTCTTCGGTGCGAGTCTTGCATATATCTCCTCTTCGGAGCTTATTGTCAGAATCGGAGCCGTCAGTCCCATGGGCGAAGAGTCATCTGTTTGGCATACGCTGACACGGACTTCATGAGGCCGTTGTGGCGAGGTCTTCCTTGATGGTCGTTCTTCGGTGAAGTCGGAGTCGCTGGCTCGTGGAGGAGTGATGATGATGACGCCGGCCGGCAACCTCGACGACGACGCTCGTTTGCAGCGGTGTGTGTGCGGTCTGCGTTTGGTAGCCAGGGTGGCTGTGTGCCCTCGCAATAGTCGTGTTCCATAACGGTTGTTGAGGGTGTTTGTATCGATTTTTGGTCAGTTTCCCGTTAATTAAATGGCCAACTTTCTTCTTCTTAATTAATGAAATGGCAAGTCTTTTGCCTTGTTTTAAAAAAAAGTGTCTCGAAAGGTAGAACGCTCGGAGTGCTCGCGCCTAACAGGGTTGCGAGTGTAGTCGGTTTTGCTGACAATCCTTGCCGTGGTTGCAGACTTCAACGGAGCAGATTGGTAATCGAATCCAGCGGTCGGTCATCTCCATGTGAAAGAGTTGGCCTGTTGGCTCCTTGTTTGGACCAAAACAGAGCTGGTATGGCCCAGCACACATAGCTCTCCACGATGTCAATAACTTGGGTCCAAAAATGAATCCGGGTACAAGACAACCGCCCGCGTCACGCAAAGACAATTTTTTGGAACATGGCGACCTAGTTAAATTTTTTTTTGAAATGGGGAAAACTCTCGCCTCTGAACTAGCTAGCTTCATACAAATCCACTTTGGTCGACCGGCCGTCTTGCTGATCGACGATCCAGCGCACGCTGAATTTTTTGAAAAATAAGTTTTTGATTCACTATAGCCGGCAGATAAACCTATGGACTAGTATACGTCTTGATCATTCCGACGTGGCGCCAACGTGGACATGCACCTATGCAAGGAGATTGTTGGTGATGACGAGACCACATGCTGCCTCGTACAGACCTGCACGCCATGAAACCCCTTCTCTAGCTTCCTCTGCACTGCACTGCACTTGACAGCGTGTCTACGTGATAGAAAAGCATATAGCTAAGCTAGCTAGAGGAACACACTCACATACGGACGGAACAGATAGATAGCTTTGGCGCGAGCAAGCGTATCCATTCAGGGAATAGAAGAGTGTACGGAATCGGTACCGTACGCGCAACCAAAGTACGTGTACCAAGTACAGACACGTCAGGAGTCCTCCAAACTTTTACTTTTAAGTAATAAAACCCTTTTTCGAAAAAAAAGGAGTCCTCCAAACTACGCTACGGGCCAAGTTAACGGTGGTACTCCCACCGTTATAAAATATAAGATGTTTTAGCTTATTATTGCTACATATGTATCTAGATGCTTATATAGTTTTATTTCTTTTGTTTCTAACCTACACATAAAAAATATCTACATATATGTATAACAATGATGGGCTTAAACATCTTATATTTTGAAATGAAGGGAGTACCACTTATGCGTCTGATTTTCTGCAAGAGGCTCATGATATATGGAAGGACTGTTCTAATTAATTATCGAGAAAATGACCAAAGAATCTTTGAGGATCAATCATACTACCATGCCCATAGTAATCATCAGTTATGTAGAATAGATGTATCTTTGGCCGGACAAGGACGGCAGTGTCGATCCGTATATATGTAGTCACTGGTATCAGGCGTGCCCATGATGGAGACTGATTGATTAGTCCAACGAAGTAATTAACGGAGAGATCATGGAGCATTTCCATGGGAAGGGGAGATCGATGATCATGAACTATCCTATCAGTAGTCAGTATATATTCATGCAGGAAAATCTACGTACAGGAGCTACCTGATTCCAGTGCGAGAGCAAGAAGACGCATGCTCCCACTAACTTTGCCCAAATTAAGCATATTCCAAGATCCCCATGGCGCCGGGAAAACTTTGTTTCCCGTAGAGAAGATGACTGGCACCAACTGCGCATGCATGCGAGCTGAGCCACAAATATCACATCTTCCTGTACAGAGCACCCAAAAGGACTTGCGTGTCTCTGCCGATTACTGCACTCCCAGAGTAACAAGCCTCGGCAAAAATGGCATATCCAGTGAGCAACGGCTCCAAAGGTATTTCAAGAGAGTGCGAGAGATCCTGCAAACATCACCATTTTTCGACATTTTTATTGCGTCTGAGACTACGCATCGATCTTTGCACATTGTACCACTTGGTCACTTGAAAAATAGTTTTCAGAGACAAGAGAAGAACATTTTGTAGTCTCCCTCTCTCCTCTACCTATATATACTCCAGCACAAGCGAAAAGACAGCGGAATTGAGACGATCGAGAGCGCTGAGGCCGACTCGTCCAATGTCAAACTTGATTGCGAAAAATCTCAACTTGCGCCACCAATAATTCAAACGAAATTAAGAACGTTCTGGAGATTATCCTATCATCATATCCTGCACGCACGTACACACGTACCATGACATAGATATGGTCCGTGCAACTAGATAGATTGTCCTTCGAGTTTGTGGGTCCTGACATGACCACGACGGGTGAAATCTGGAGTTGGATGAGGGTTCAAGCAAGAGGAAAACAAGCCTATCAGCGATAAACACGTCCTAATCAGGCCGACGTGGCTACGTGGTTCGCCGATTTTTGATCTCATCTAGATTGCTGATGCACGCCCTTGATATGGTCATGATCACGGGGCCTTGAAGATAATCCTAATAATACGCACTAAATTAAGGAGAGACTCTTTTAGACAATGGTATAATTTTCTTACCGGTTTCTGCATCTTGCAAAGTCCACATCTAAACCATATTCAAAGAAGACCGAGAAATTGCCGTGCGGTGATTGATGATGGATAATCCTGCCACCGATGATGATGCAACTACGTTATCCTTAATTTTGATAGGAGTTCCCTATAAGCCGTCCCACGGCCGTCGCCGATCCCATCCCCGCGTTTCCCCAGCACCATAGCCTTCCTGCTTTGACTCCCTCTCCGTTCGGCTGTCGCTCCGCGAGGCGGGGCGTGGACCGGGTCTTCCCTCGTCGAATTCGTCGGGAGGGGCGAGATCTGGCGGAGCGTTTCCTTGAAGATGAGCAGTTGGTTCTACCAGCTGCCGCTGCCGGCGAGGAGAGAGGAAGCAGAGGCTGCGGTGGTGCTGCTCCGCCTGGCGGAGGGGCTGGCGCGGCCCCTTTCGGGTATGGAGGACGCGGGAGGCGACCATGGTGGCGCGGATGGGAATGTCATCTCCCAGGTGAGAATGCCTCAATCAATCATAGATCTGCGGCAGATGACGGTGGATGCTCACCGGAGAGGCAGAGTGTTGGTGGTGAAGCGCAACGAGGATTTCCGGATCGTGGGGTACTTGGAGATCGCAGATTCTGCGGTGAGATGCTTGGTTGTGAGGGCAAAGGCGCTGGCCGTTCCTCCAATAGCTCAGGTCCAGGTTCTGCAGCTCACCCTGGATGCGAGCGAGGCAGTGGGATTCCGAGTGCGGGCGGTGCCGACGGAGGAATGGCAGCAGATGGTGGTCAGGGACCTGGAAACGCCACCGAGCACTTGTGCCTGCGTCGGAGATCGCTCTGGCCAGTAGCTGATGGTGCTGTCGTCTCGCCGGTGCGGCCTACTCTTGGAGGATTCGACCTCGAATCGATAGAGGTGTCGTCGCCGGTGAGTTTCTCCTCGGCGGTGGAGTGGCCGTTGGAGGAGGAGGATAGGGGCCCATCTGTCATTGGTCTTAAGTCGCCATGGAGAGAGAGGATGATAGATTGGCGACACCTGGCGGTGTTGTGCGGCGATCTGGGAAGACGGCTTTCAGAAATCCGTCTCTGCTGGATCAGAGGATAAATCCCTCGAAAGCTCCGGAAGGAAGACGCATACCAGCTAGGGTTCTGGCTGGGCAGCCGCGCCTGTTCTGGGTTCGGAGGGATCTGGTTCGTGAGAAATCCTTCACTGTGAGTGATTGCTTCCCAGTTGGCCGTGAGAAACTTCCAATCCCAACCAAAATCAGCTTTGCTAGGGATCTCTGGAGTACAAAATCGGGAGCGGCCACTTTCGCTCAAGCTGTGATGTAGGGTGGTGGTAGAGGCCCGGGAAGGACTGGGGCTGGAAGAGGTAATAATCGTTCAAATCCAGTGCCTTCTGGGGCGATGAGTGGAGACAAGAATCCCCAGCAAGGTCAGCAAGCAGTGGCTCCTTCAATCGAGCCGTTTATGTCGAACATGATGCATCAGATGGGTGGTGGTCCTCCAGGTATGTTTTCCATGATGAACCCTGCCTTGTGGAATATGCCGTTGGGGCAGTGGCAACAGTTCATGTCCCAGATGAATCCCATGGGTAATTTCCCACAAGGTCAGTTCAATCAGGGAGGACAAGGTGCTTCTGTGAGCCAAAGTAGTGGTGTGGGTTTACCTGCTCCTACCCAAGCTCAACAGGTTCCAGCCGTTAAAAGTAAGAAGAAAGTGCAGTCTGCTAATTCAGATGGTTCCAAGAAGAATGATAAAGCAATGGTTCCCTCTTCTGGTCCTGTGTTAGATCAGAAATTCAAGGATGTGGTGTGCTTTAATTGTGGTGAGCCAGGTCATTATGTGGGTTTGTGTACCAGGGCAAAGAGATGTTTCATATGTGGTAGGCCTGGGCATCATATGGATAACTGTGTAGCTTGGTATGCTCCTATGCCTACTGCAGAGTATAGGGGGAGTGCAAATCAAGGGCTGGGTTTCTTCCATGTTGATGTTGAAGGGCCTGCAGCTGTTCAATGGCTGAATATGGACAATGTTGGTATTGTGGTGGTCAATGAGGGAGAAATATCTGAAAAAGAGCTTGAGCAAAATTTCAATGAGATGTGGAAGGTAAACTGGTTCTGGCAGATTAGGCAACTATCTGCTGGTAGGTTCTTAGTCAGATTTCCCCCTAGCAAGAGAATCAAAGAGCTGGTGGAATACCCTGCTATTAACCTGAAGAAGAAAGGTGTGAATGTTTCTTTCCTGAATTGGGAAGGAGCGGTTGAACCATATGAGGTTTTCAAGGAGGTCTGGGTGAACATTGAGGGGATTCCATGCCAGTGGCTCACTTGGAAAGTGATGGCTAGGGTGGCCTCTGCCTTGGGTGTCATGGTTAATGTGGATTGGCCTGTGATCTTTAAGAGCTTCTATAGGAAAATCAGATTGCTGATTGTTGTTAGAGATGTAGAGAAAATCCCACCTAATAAGTTGTTTGAGATGGAACAATATTTTTTCCTTGTTACTTTTGATGTTGAGAAGCTTGCTGTGGATGGTATAACCATTGATGAAGATGATGATAACAATCGTGATGATGCTCAACAAGAGGGTGAGGATGATGCTGCTGAGGAGCAGGATGATGAGGAAGAGCTTGGTGGTGATGGGGGTGCTGGTGGTGTGACAGGTATGGACACTGAAATGGTCACACCTAAGGCGAAAAGTGGGTCTGGTAATGGCAAGAAAGTCAGTGGTGCAGTCCTTGAGAAGGAGCTAGTTACTCACAATGTGCAAGAGATGGAGCAATGCATTAGTCAGAAAACTCAGCTTAGTCTTGAGGTGTCTAGATATTCAAAGGAGAGAGAGGCTCATGTTATGAGCAGGCTAATTGGTGAGTTGGTGCATAAACCAATGTCTGTTGTGATTGAGCAAAAGAGTCTTGAGGAAAATGTGGGGACTCACTTGCTTCAAAGGTTTGATGAAGAATCTGAGGAGGATGAGCAACCTATCTCTACACAGGTTGTTTCTGATGTTCCTGTGGCTGTGCAGAAAGTTGCTGACGGAGGAAAGAAGGCCTAGGGTCCCATCCAAGCAACAAGGATGAGTAGCAGGATTGCCAGAGATGGTAAATCTGCAATTGAGAAGGCATAGGAGCTCAAGAAGAGCAAGAATCTGGAGGCACCGAAAGGTAAGAGTAAAGCTGGTTTTAATAATTCTTTTGCTGCTTTAGCAAATGATTCTCTGTTAGCCAAAGCAGCTGATGCAGGCATTAGCCTGGGTGATACTAGAGAGAAAGCTGAGATAAATGTGAATAAGATCAAAGATGTTGAAATAGATAGATTAGATAGATTTCATGTAAACAACCCTGATATGTTTCTACCAACTGACATTAGTCTGTCTATGGATGAAATGCTTGGTCCTAATAAGGATAGCCGTGTTGATTGTAACTCACACATTAGTGTGGAAAGTGAGACGTATCATGACTCATACATTAGTGATGAGTATGATGAGGAACATGCCTGGACTGAGGTGTGTAGAAAGAGATCTAGTAGAAAGAAACTAAAATTTAAATAATGGTAGTAGCTTTAATTTGGAATTCAAGAGGTCTGAACAGGCCTGATAAATTGACTAGAGTGCATGATCTTATTAAAGAGACATGCCCAGATATAATTAGCTTTTCTGAATCCAAGAAAGAGGATTTTTCTGTGTTTTAGTTAAAGCAACTTGATCCTTATGAGAAATTTCATTGGAACTGGCTGCCTGCTAAGGGAACTGCTGGTGGTATCCTTGTTGGAATTAGTGTTGATATGTTTGAAGTGGTTAGATGGGACATATTAGATTTTACTGTGTCAGTTATTTTAAAGGATAGAAAGTCTAATTTGGTTTGGAGATTTATTGCTGTGTATGGTTCTGCTTATGAAGAACACAAGTTGACTTTCATAAATGAACTCCACAATATTTATGCTAGTTGGAATGGACCTACTTTAGTAGGTGGTGATTTTAACCTTATCAGGGAAAGTTGTGAAAAAAGCACTGGTAATATAAATCAGTACTGGGCTGATTTGTTTAAAGATTGGATCAATAAGTTTGCCTTGGTGGAAATTAAGAACTCCAGTAGGAGATTTACTTGGGGCAATAACCAGGAAAATTTGGTTATGGCTCTGCTGGATAGGGTTTTTGTTTCCACTTTCTGGGATAGTTTGTTTCCTTCTTGCAGTGTTAATGTGAAACCTAGATTGGGGAGTGATCATGTTCCCCTGATTGTGGATTCTGGGGCCATTAAACCTCCTGTTAGTAAACAGTTTAGGTTTGAGAAGTGGTGGCTAAAAGTAGATGGTTTTGAGCAATTAGTGTGTAAGTTTTGGAATTCTCCCTGCCATTTGTCTAAGGCTATTGATAGATGGCAATTTAAAATCAGAAATTTAAGGAAAAGTTTAAAAGGTTGGAGCAGTAATTTTGAAGCTGATCAAAAAAGGAAGAAGCAACACTTGGTTGCTGAGTATGATTTACTTGATGTACTCTCTGAGTCTCAGCCTTTGTCCCTTGTTTCAAAACAAAGGATGAAATCTATTTCATCTGGGCTTACTGATATTTGGAAAAAGGAGGAGATTAAGGCTAGACAATGTTCTAGAGATAGGAATATTTTGGAAGGGGATCGTAACACTGCTTATTTCCATGTTGTAGCTAATCAGAGGAGAAGGAAGAACCAGATAACACAGTTGGAAGGCCCTGATGGTGTTGTGGAAGATAACAAAGGTATGTTGAATATTGCAGTTGATTATTACAAAGCTTTATTTAGTGCAGAAGATAGGCTGGATATTAATCTAGCAGATGACTTCTGGGATGAAAATGATATGGTTACTGAGGAACAAAATTTAATTTTAGATGCTGACTTTTCTGAAAAAGAAGTTAAGGAGGCAGTATTTGGCTCTTATGCTGATGGCGCCCCTGGCCCTGATGGGTTCCCTTTTCTTTTCTACCAAAAGTTTTGGGAGTTGATTAAGCCTGACTTGATGGGAATGGCTAATGAGTGGAATTGTGGAAATTTGGACCTTTTTCGCTTGAATTTTTCCCTTTTAACTCTCGTCCCAAAAGAAGCTGATGCTGTGACTATACAGAAGTTCAGACCTATAGCTTTGACAAATTGCATTTTTTAGATTTTCTCTAAGTGTGCAACCAATAGGTTGTGTAGTATAAGTGATGTGCTTATTTCTCAAAAATCAAACTGCCTTTTTAAATGGAAGATATATACTGGAAAGTGTGGTTGCAGCTCATGAAATTATTCATGATGTTGCTTATAGTGATCAATCTGGTTTTGTGTTTAAATTGGATTATGAAAAAGCTTATGATAAGGTGGATAAAAGTTTTCTAATTAAAATGATGCAAGGAAGGGGCTTTAGCTCCAAGTGGGTAAAGATTCTTGGGTCCTTATTGGATAAAGGATCAGTTGGGGTTAGAATGAATGATATTAATAGTGATTTCTTTCTTGCTAGTAGGGGTGTGAGGCAGGGGGGCCCTATTTCCCCTATTTTGTTTAATTATGTTGCTGATGTTTTTACCAAAATGCTTATTAAAGCTGCTGCTAAGAGTCATATTACTTGTTTGATGCATAATATGGTGAATACTGGTATTGTTAGTATGCAGTATGCTAGTATGCTGATGATACTTTGTTGTTCCTTAAGAATGATGTTTCCTCTGCAACAAATCTTAAATGGATATTGTCTTGCTGTGAACAAATGTCTGGTATGAGAATTAATTTCCATAAGTATCACTTAATTGCTATTAATGTGGATGATGAGAATGCCCAGAATGTGTCTCAAACTTTGAGTTGTGGGCTTGGGAAATTTTCTTTGAAGTATCTGGGAGTCCCTTTGCATTATAAAAAGCTGAGAAAAGAAGATTTACAGCCTGTGGTGGATGATGACCCACAAGTATAGGGGGTGTATCGTAGTACTTTCGATAAATAAGAGTGTCGAACCCAACGAGGAGCAGAAGGTGTTGATAAGTGGTTTTGATCAAGGATTCACAAGTAAATACTAGCAAACAGGTTTTCAGGGGTATTTGGTAATACAAGTAAATAAAGTGCGAGTAAATAAAAGACAGTAGTAATAATTGTAGCAAGTGGCCCAATCCTTTCTTCAGCAATGGACAAGCCGGTTGTGTAACTTATAATAACCAAACGTTCCCGAGGACACACGGGAGTTTCTGTCAAGAGCTTTCGCTTTATACCGCTAATAGTCTTTATTGGTTTGATAGGTGTTATGGGGGTGAACCTGTGCTAGCACACTACCCTTACTAGGATAAATACACACTTGTGATTATACCCCTTGCAAGCATCCGCAAATACAAGAAAGTAATTAAGACAAATCTACCCACAGCCTTAAACTCTAAGATCCTACGCTCCATGGTGCAATGGTTTCCCAACGGAGGTTTAGGTTTCTGTCACTCCAGCAACCCCACAATTGTTAGCCAAATACACAATGCATCTCACTAGGCCCATAAATGGTGAAGTATCATGTAGTCGACGTTCACATGACACCACTAGTGAAATAGCACCACAACAATATCAAACCATTAAATATTTCTCAACAATAATTCACTACTAACATCTTGACTTCTCCCATGTCCTCAAGAACTAAACGAGCTACTCACAAGACATCATATGGATCATGATCAGAGGTGAAATAATGGTAAATAACAATCTGAACATAAACCTTAATTCAACGGTTCCACTCAATAGAATCAACTACAGGAGTAATCAACACCGGGAAAGTTTCCCCTAAGAATATAACAACATCCAACTCAAGATGTTACAGCGGATGGCGTGGTGATGGTGGAGATGAAGGTGCTGGTGATGGAGATGATGATGATGATCCCGATGAAGTCCCGTGCGATGATGATGATGATGGCGATGATCTCCCCTCTCCGGGAAGGAATTTCCCCGACAGATTTCTCCCTGCCGGAGAGCTTTTCTCTCTCTGGTGTTTTCCGCCCCGCTGAGGCGGCTGTGTCTATCTCTGATCCCCCCCTTGACTTAGGTTTTCGGGGACGATAAAGTACGCAAAGGGGCGAGACCAGATGTGGGCCAGGGTGGCCTCACATAGGGCCGGCGCGGCCAGGGGTCAGGTCGCGCCCCCTGTGCGTGAGGCCGCCCCCTGGCTTCTCTCTCCTTCTCCTTCTGGCTTCCGGAGTCTTTTGGTAAAATAGAATTTTCTGGTATTTTTCTGGAATTTTCCTGATCTTCCGAAATATGGTGTCTTGACGGTCCTTTTCCAGCAGAATCCTGACTCCGTCAGCAAATCCTCCAATGATCATCAAACATGTGAAAACAAAGGAAATAACATAAGTATCATATCTAAATATGAAATATATCAATGAATAACAGTAAATTATGATACAAAATAGTGATGCAATATGGACGTATCAACCCCCCCAAGCTTAGACCTCATTTGTCCCCAAGCGAAAACTAAACTCGGTAAACATGACCACAGGTTTATGGAGTGAAGTTTCGATAATCAACATACGGAGAAGAAGCATCACATTTACCAAAGGCACAAGTTATAATAGATAGCAACTTCCCTTTATATAATATAGACTTGCAATAAGTAAAGAGAATCACATATAAAGATGCACAAAGTAAACTATAATTGGTGATGGCAAACCTTAGTTCTTGGTCAGAGAACAATGAACAACTATACTAGCCTTTTGAATGGAGCCTTTTTAAAACAGAGCTAATATAGCAAAAACCATATGCTCAACGAAACAACATTTTTGCATTCATAGAAAGCTTTCAAAGATATATTCCTTCAGACAAAAGCATTGTACAAAACAAGGAAGATAGTAAACATAATTAAACGGATCAACATATGGATGAGTGAAACATAACAACTCAAATGCTTGCTTGAGATAGAGGGGAATAGGTTGACTCAACATAAAAGTAAAAGATAGGCCCTTCGCAGAGGGAAGCAGGGATTAAACATGTGCTAGAGATTTTCATTTGTAAAACAGAGGTAAAAAAATTGTTTTGAGAGGTGGTTGCTTTTGTCAACGACTAGCAATGGAGTTCTTGATATCTTCCATACTAAACAAGTGAGAGCGGTTCCGAGATGTTTAATTAATTGGCACTTTGGTGCTCTTTTATAGCTTTGCACTCCTCCCCACCTTTTTCCTTTCTCAAACCATGGCTAACCGATTCATCGGGTGCCGACCAACTTTCACATACCATGGAGGAGTGCTTCTTTTTCTTTTCTTTTTGAGATTATAATGGTCTGACCAGCTCCCTTGCAAAATTAGTGACGAGCAGATGAAGCTGCCTAGTCGAGGGGTACTTAATTTAGTATGGAAGATAACAAACCCATCCACTACGTCCTCATGAGCTAAAAACAGTGGCACAAAATGAGAAGTGTTTGAAGGTTTTTGAAAGGTAGCACATGAAAAATTTACTTGGAATGGCTTAAAATACCATGCATAGGAATTTATAGTGGACTCTTTGGAAATGACTTGGCTTTTGGAATTTGGATGCACGAGAAGTATTTCCTCTCAGTACAGGTTTTTGGCTAGCAAGGCTGGGTAGCAAGCATAAGAATTGCATGAAACAAACAAACATACATATAATAAGAACAATCATGCAAACTCCCTTGAAGGTACAATGATTTTAACTTTGAGAATAACAATGCTTATAAGCCAAACATAAGGAAAACTGAAGTGATGTAACCACAAATACTTCTTTATTCTTTTCTACTCAAACCTCAAGGTAATGCTGCTACTGACCAAGCTAAATTTGCCAAAACCAACTAAATTTACTCATGCTCCCAAAGTGATACCAATACCAATCAACAAGACTAATCATATAAGAAACTTTGCAAATTAAAATAAAGTGTGCGGAAAGTAAACGATGGAACTTCTCATTAATATTTCATTACCGCAACTCACACCAAGTGATACATAGATAACCAACTAAGGAGGATACTTCCACACTGCAAACTATTCTATAGGATAATTTCTCTATTCATGATATGACTCTACTTGAAAAGTAAATGAGTAAAAGGGTAATGATGGGATACCGCGGCACTCCCCCAAGCTTGGAACAAGCCAAGGGGATGCCTATACCGATGACGAATTATTCCTTTGGCGGTGGCGGTGAATCTTCATCGTTGTCATACTTCCAAGGCAGAGGTCCTCCATCAAGGAAGGATGTCTTGGTCTCCAATATCCTGAAACTTGCAGCAGCACTCATTCGTTGAAATCTAACTTCATACTCACAATTTTGGTTCTGCACGTCGTAGAGTTGTGCTTGTAATTGGCTAGTCGTCTCCTGGAGCGAGAGGATATCCCTCCAAAGCTCTGTAGTCTCCTTCTTGTACTTGGCAACAAGCTCTTGATTAATCCTATAGATGATGTCCACCTCGCGTTCTGCCATCTTCTTATATTTGAAAACTTCTTGTTCTAGTGCTTCCATCCTCGCTTTGAGACTCCCTTCCCCCTTGGGTCCTTGAACATCTTTAATCTGCAACTTCCCATCCTTGAGTGACAACTCCTTCGGATGCATCCTCAGCTCCCTCATGTACGGATTGATGGAATCCGCAAGAGGGTTCTCCTCGGATGGACCAGACGAAGACATTGTAACTCCAAAGCTGAGAGCAATCCCTGATAAAAACATCTCGAAACAAAACACGACGAGAAAACGATATACAGACCTCGGGGACTCCGGGGGGTTAAATAGGCAAAAATTATACATCGAAACGAAATCACAGGAGGAAACCGGGATGGAAACGAGTTCCGGTGTGCTCTCACACCAGGGCGGCGCGGCCTAAGGTGGGCCCACGCCCCCTATGTGTGAGGAGCACACAGACTCCTTTTCCTGCCCGTTTTCGTCTCGTGATTTTTCATATTTAGTAAAAATAGCAAAAATAATAAAGGAAGAGTTATTCGCGAAACTTTTCTGACTAGAACTGTTACCTATTCAAAAACGAACTCTGCAGGTGCCTGCAATTTGTCTTGGATGAATTCTTCTAGAGAAACTGTTTCAATTACATCAACATCATCATTATAAGAATCTCCAGAAATATAATGTTTGAGTCTTTGCCCATTCACCACTTGTGTAGAGTCATCTTTCAATGAAGCAATCTTAATAGCACCTGAGCGGTACACTTCCACAATAACATATGGTCCTTCCCATTTAGAGAGTAATTTCCCTGCAAAAAATCTGAGACGAGACCTATACAATAGAACTTTCTCACCAACATGAAACTCTCTTTTAAGGATTCTCTTATCATGCCATTGCTTGACTTTCTCTTTGAAAAGCCTGGAATTCTCATACGCTTCGTTTCTCCACTCGTCTAGAGGACTCAAATCTAACAACCTTTTCTTACCGGCTAGTTTAAAATCTCTATTAAGCTCTCTTACTGCCCAAAAAGCTTTGTGTTCTAATTCTAAGGGCAAGTGACATGCTTTTCCATAAACCATCTTATAAGGAGACATACCCATGGGGTTCTTATAAGCAGTTCTATAAGCCCATAAAGCATCGTTTAACTTACTAGCCCAGTTTTTCCTAGATCTATTGACAGTCTTCTGCAAGATAGACTTGATCTCTCTATTTGAAAGCTCTACCCGCCCACTAGTTTGGGGATAATAAGCAGAAGCAATTCTATGATTAACATCATATTTAGCAAGAGTTTTTCTAAAACCACCGTGAATAAAATGAGAACCTCCGTCAGTCATAAGATATCTAGGCACACCAAACCTAGGAAAAATAACATCCTTAAGCATTTTTAACGAGGTCTCACCATCGGCACTCTTTGTAGGTATGGCTTCTACCCATTTAGTAACATAATCAACAGCAACAAGTATGTGGGTATAGCCTTTTGAAGGAGGAAAAGGTCCCATAAAGTCAAATCCCCAACAATCAAACGGTTCGATAACAAGAGTATAACTCATAGGCATTTCATTGCGTCTAGAAATATTACCAACTCTTTGACATTCATCACAAGATAAAACATACCTTCTGGCATCTTTAAAGAGGGTTGGCCAATAAAAACCTGATTGTAGAACCTTTTGCGCGGTTCTATCTCCAGCATGATGTCCTCCATAAGCACTACCATGGCATTTTCTTAATATCTCTTGTTGCTCATATTCCGGTATGCATCTTTGCATAATACCATCAACTCCTTCTTTATATAAGTGTGGGTCATCCCAAAAGTATTGCCTCAAATCATCGAAGAAGTTTCTTCTTTGCTGAGCTGTGAAGGTTGGAGGCAAATACTTGGAAACAATAAAGTTAGCATAATCAGCATACCAAGGAAGGTCTCGCGAAGTTACATTTATTGCAGCCAACTGCTCATTTGGAAAACTATCATTAACAGGAATAGGATCAAAAGAAATGTTTTCCAATCTAGACAAGTTGTCAGCCACAGGATTTTTAGCACCTTTCCTATCTACGATATGCAAATCAAATTCTTGTAAAAGCAAGCACCCATCTAATAAGCCTAGGCTTAGCATCCTTCTTAGTCATAAGATATCTAATGCAGCGTGATCAGTATGAATAGTAACTTTAGAATCAACAATGTAAGATCTAAACTTATCACATGCAAAAACAACAGCAAGAAACTCTTTCTCAGTAGTAGCATAATT
>QXEO01001282.1:273046-431042 GCA_007115705.1 Dactylis glomerata | reverse complement strand
GAAAGCTCTACCTGCCCACTAGTTTGGGGATGATAAGCAGAAGCAATTCTATGATTAACATCATATTTAGCAAGAGTTTTTCTAAAACCACCGTGAATAAAATGAGAACCTCCGTCAGTCATAAGATATCTAGGCACACCAAACCTAGGAAAAATAACATCCTTAAGCATTTTTAACGAGGTCTCACCATCGGCACTCTTTGTAGGTATGGCTTCTACCCATTTAGTAACATAATCAACAGCAACAAGTATGTGGGTATAGCCTTTTGAAGGAGGAAAAGGTCCCATAAAGTCAAATCCCCAACAATCAAACGGTTCGATAACAAGAGTGTAACTCATAGGCATTTCATTGCGTCTAGAAATATTACCAACTCTTTGACATTCATCACAAGATAAAACATACCTTCTGGCATCTTTAAAGAGGGTTGGCCAATAAAAACCTGATTGTAGAACCTTTTGCGCGGTTCTATCTCCAGCATGATGTCCTCCATAAGCACTACCATGGCATTTTCTTAATATCTCTTGTTGCTCATATTCCGGTATGCATCTTTGCATAATACCATCAACTCCTTCTTTATATAAGTGTGGGTCATCCCAAAAGTATTGCCTCAAATCATCGAAGAAGTTTCTTCTTTGCTGAGCTGTGAAGGTTGGAGGCAAATACTTGGAAACAATAAAGTTAGCATAATCAGCATACCAAGGAAGGTCTCGCGAAGTTACATTTATTGCAGCCAACTGCTCATTTGGAAAACTATCATTAACAGGAATAGGATCAAAAGAAATGTTTTCCAATCTAGACAAGTTGTCAGCCACAGGATTTTTAGCACCTTTCCTATCTACGATATGCAAATCAAATTCTTGTAAAAGCAGCACCCATCTAATAAGCCTAGGCTTAGCATCCTTCTTAGTCATAAGATATCTAATAGCAGCGTGATCAGTATGAATAGTAACTTTAGAATCAACAATGTAAGATCTAAACTTATCACATGCAAAAACAACAGCAAGAAACTCTTTCTCAGTAGTAGCAGAATTCTTCTGAGCAGCATCAAGAGTCTTACTAGCATAATGAATAACATTCAACTTATTATCTACGCGCTGTCCAAGAACAGCACCAACAGCAAAATCACTAGCATCACATATAATTTCAAAAGGTAAATTCCAATCAGGTGGTTGAACAATAGGAGCAGTAGTTAAAGCCTTCTTAAGAGTTTCAAAAGCTTCCTTACAATCATCATCAAAGACAAATGGTACATCTTTATGAAGAAGATTAGTAAGAGGCTTTGAAATCTTAGAGAAATCTTTAATAAACCTCCTTTAGAAACCAGCATGACCAAGAATACTACGAATACCTTTAACATCTCTGGGACAGGGCATTTTCTCAATTGCCTCCACTTTTGCGCTGTCAACTTCAATTCCTCTTTCAGAAATTTTATGTCCAAGGACAATTCCTTCATTTACCATAAAGTGGCATTTCTCCCAATTAAGAACAAGGTTAGTTTCTTCGCATCTCTGCAAAACTTTATCAAGGTTGTGCAAACAATTATCAAAAGAAGTTCCATAGACGGAGAAATCGTCCATGAAAACCTCCACAATTTCTTCACAAAAGCCATGAAAAATAGCAGACATGCATCTTTGAAAAGTAGCAGGAGCATTGCATAAACCAAACGGCATACGTCTATAAGCATAAGTTCCATAAGGACAAGTAAAAGTGGTTTTCTCTTGATCTTCCTTTTTAACAGCAATTTGAGAAAAACCAGAATAACCATCAAGGAAACAAAAATGAGTTTTCTTAGATAACCTTTCTAGCATCTGATCTATAAATGGTAAAGGATAATGATCTTTCTTAGTAACTTTGTTTACCTTCCTATAATCAATGCACATCCTATAACCAACTACTACCCTTTGAGGAATAAGCTCGTTATTCTCATTAGGCACAACAGTCATACCTCCTTTCTTAGGAACACAATGAACAAGACTAATCCATCTACTATCAGCAATAGGATAAATAATACCAGCACCAAGGAGCTTTAATACCTCATTTCTTACCACATCCTTCATCTTGGGAATTAGGCGGCGTTGATGCTCCACGACTGGCTTCGCGTCTTTCTCCATATTAATGGCATGCTGACATAAAGTGGGAGAAATCCCTTTTAAATCATCAAGAGTATATCCCATAGCTCCTCGGTGTTTCCTCAATATCTCCAATAATCTTTCTTCTTCCTTTCCTGAAAGCTTAGAACTAATAATAACAGGATATATTTTCTTTTCATCAATATAAGCATATTTTAGATTATCAGGCAAAGGCTTTAATTCAAACACAGGATCTTCCTTAGGTGGCAAAGTGGTACCAAGATCCTCCACAGGTAGATTATGCTTGATTAATGGTGGTTGACGAAGAAGGATATCGTCAAGCTCTTCTCTTTCCTTACTGAAAACATCACTTTCGAGATCTTCCATGAATTGCTGCAAGGCATTATTAGGAGCAAGAGCAATAGAAGCAAGCTGTTCAACTCGAAAATTTTCATTAGGCGTGTCATTTTCATAAGAAGTCTTAGCAAAATTGGAAAAATTAAACTCATAAGACTCTCCATTAAACTTAGTAAAAAATTTCTCCTTCTTACAATCTATCATGGCGCCACAAGTGTTCAAAAATGGTCTACCAAAAATAATAGGACAAGTTTTACTAGCCTCCTTACCAAGTACTAGAAAATCAGTAGGGTATTTAGTCTTACCGCAAAGAACTTCCACATCTCAAACAATACCAAGAGGCCAAACAGTCTCTTTGTTAGCAAGCTGAACAACCACATCAATATCTTCAAGTTCACAAGCGCCAATCTCATGCATAATTTCTTTGTAAAGCTCTAAAGGAATAGCACTTGCACTAGCACCAATATCACATAAACCATAATAGCAATGATCTCCAATCCTGACAGAAATAACAGGAACACTTGTTTTCCTATGCTTTTTAGGATGTGAGAGAATGTTAGAAGCATCTTCACAAAAAAGAATATATTCATCCCCTACATCTTTAGTAACAAGATCCTTCAATATAGCTACAGGAGACTTAATAGTAATTTAATCATCAGGTTCTGCAGCTTTCTTAGTACTTTTATTAGACACACTTACCAAAGTAGAATACTTCTTTACCTTAGCAGGGAAAGGTGTCTTCTCAAAATAAGGTTCAGGTACAATGCTATCAACAGTACAAACTTCAGTAGCTGCAGCAGGTATATCTTTACCTAATAATAAAGTACGCAAAGGTTCCATGGTTTGGTTCTTCCGTCTGGACATTTTGTAAAAAAGCCCATCATAATTTCTTGAAAAGCCCATCATAACTGATTTTTTTATCTCCCCATCGCGGTTCCCCTCGTTCAAATCCCTGCGGCACCGCCGTGGCACAAGGGCACGCTCGCCGCTTCAATGCCATCGACCCGAAATCGCACCTCCTCCGATCGTTGCCCTTCTGTGTTACTCTCCTCTCCGCATCCGCATTGCTCCAGATTGGATCCTGCACCACGCGCGGCTCCAACCCCTCCATCCGGTCCCCCGCCTGTCCGTCTGCAGATCTACCCCACCTCACACCGCCGGCCAGGAGGTCCGCTCCACACCACTTGCCGTCTGATCTGGCCGTGGAGAGGCCGATACTTGCTGTGGAGGGCTCCTAGCTCCGGATCTACCCATGGAGGCGACGGGAGCCTCATCCTACAACCTTCTTTGCCACATCTTTTGTTCTCTGCTTTTTTCCTGAGCTTTTTGTTTGTTTGGATACAAAATTCCCTTTTTTCTGTTCTCTAGAGATGCCCAATTCCCCGTCGTCCGTGTGCGCGGCCACTTGCGCGTCACCATCTGGCAGTCAACCGCGTGCAGAGTCCACCACTGGAGGCGCTATCCCCATCCACTACATCATGCGCAGTCGGCGGCGCTGCTCCATCCCCTGTATCACGACCGCACCTCCCTCTTCCCCATCCTCCCCCTCCACAGTAGCTCTAGATGCAGGGGAGGTGGCACCTCACTCTCCTTCTCCCGCAACAAGGGCATGATGAGATGACACGGGGTTGGGGGCAGGGCCTGCGCGCAATATGGACTCCTCTGCCATGGTTGCGGCGGCGCCAACAAGGAGGACCTCGATCGTTCATGCGTTTGTCGCCAGCTGCGCTGTAGGTCGCTCCGTCGAGCTGCAGGACGCCACACTCATCAAGGGAAGAGGGTGGCAGGCTGGCAGCGGGCCAGCGGCCGACGAGGTCCAGCCATGCGCCACGATGTAGGTCGCGTCAAGCTCCCCTGCACCACCGATGGGGAGCGAGAGCAGAGAGCGGAGAGCAACAACACCGGACAGCACGGGGCAGAGAAGGGAGATGGAAATCGCGCACCCGAGCTCCGGCGCGACCTTGAATTACGCAGGTCCTCCCGCTGTACGCTAGCTCCACGAGAGCGTTCCTACATCAGCTGGGGAGCGGTCGCGGTCTGGATAGCAGGCAGCGCCTCTAATTCCCTGGAAGGTTTTGATCGCGTGTGCTTGGGGTGGCAATGATAGTTAGGCATATTTAGCGTTTCACCTGTGTCAGTTATGTCTTCATCTTAACTTTTGTTCTAACACTCTGCAATTGATCTTTATGTGATTTGCAGATACACCAAAATATCTACTCTACTTCTACATCTATTAGCTTCTGAAAAATACGGCTTTGGAGCTCGGGCTCCATGGATCCCTAATTTTGCAGCTCTGAAAATTCGAATTTAAACACTTTAAAAATTTGAAAAAATAACTAAGCGTGTAATTTCTAACAATATAATATATTGTATTTTTGGACTCAACAAAAATGATAAATTGATATTTTTTTTCGGTGAACAGTAATGAACAATGCGTAGGAAACTTGATTTTATATTTTTGTGTGATTTTGTTATTTTTACATAGCTCAAAATACAATGTATTCATTCTGAAAATTTACATAATGATAGAGTACAACATTGTCTACGTGTAGATTTTTTTTTGAAACTTTTTGTGATGTTTAATTTTGAATTTTTATTAAAAAAGAAAAAATAAAACCACGCTACCTGGTGCCTAAGCTCCATTTGAAGTTTTTGAGCAAAGACCAACAGTGGCATTGTGGCACCATGACAGGTGTAGAGGAGTTACCTGATTAGAGAAATGTTTATAAGCTTTACTTGGATGGTTCAATATCACTCGTAACATTTTCATATAAATGGCATACAAGCACGCCTTTTGCCGGGGCTCGACAGAGCACGTCGCTAGCATGAGTCCAGATTGCGACCTACATGACAACTTCGCCGAACGCTTTCACAACCGTCACGCTCTCCTCCCCATTCTCCATTGACAAATTTTCTATCTTCTATTGCACCATAAATTCTAGGAGAATTTAGATGAGAAATCTGCTTCGCCCTTTTAACAGAAACTGATTTTGAGTAGCGAAATTCTTCAGGAATTTGAAAATTTTCAATAAAAATGCACGCACATTTCTCTCCCGATGCAACGCACGGGCATTTTTCCTAGTGACTAATAGAGTCTTTATAAGGCGCATGATATTTGTTCCAATCTTTCTTTGGAACATCAAGATAAGAGGCAAAGGCCTTAAGACAATTAGCAAGTATTTGTGAATCAAGACCATAAGCAGTGCTAACACTATAAAAGTCATCGGTTCCCATAAAAGCTTTAATGCATTCATAATCATAGTTTATACCTGACTTCCTACCTTTGTCATTTTCCCATCCTTCAGCATTCTCTTGTATACGGTCAAGAAGTTTCCACTTAGCATCTTCTTTCATATGAGTAAATGATCCAAAGCAAGAAGTATCCAAATAATCCTTATCAGGAAGAGTAAGCCGCGCATAAAAATTATCAATAACAATATTATTGGGGAGCTCATGAATAGGGCATTTGAGCATTAGTAACTTCAATCTCCCCCACGCTTGGGCAATACTCTCTCCATCATGAGGCCAAAAATTATATATCCGATTACGATCTTTATGGATTTCACTTGGAGGATAAAACTTGGAGTAAAAGAGAGGTACAATGTCCTCCCATGCCATAGATGGACCATCTTGGAGTAGTCGATACCACTCCTCAGCTCTGCCTTTCAATGATAAAGAGAATAGCTTCTTCTTGACCTGGCTTGGTGAAATATCTGCACACCTGAACAACTCGCATAATTCATGTATAAATAGTAAGTGATCACCCGGATGGACAGCTCCATCTCCTGAATAGCCGTTATCCATAATACGCCCAACAATTTTCATAGGTATTTTAAAAGGATCAATTTCAGCAGGTGGTGGCGGTGGTGGTTCATCCACATGTGCAGCAGTAGTAGATGTGTTTCCAAATAGGAAACCAAATGGAGAGTTCTCCATAGCAGAGTAAAATAAAAACAAAAGACAAGAATAAAACAATACTCACAGTGACGGTTACCTTTACCAATTCCACTCTTCAATAGCGCTACACTCCCTGGCAACGGCGCCAGAAAATAGTCTTGATGACCCACAAGTATAGGGGGTGTATCATAGTACTTTCGATAAATAAGAGTGTTGAACCCAACGAGGAGCAGAAGGTGTTGATAAGTGGTTTTGATCAAGGATTCACAAGTAAATACTAGCAAACAGGTTTTCAGGGGTATTTGGTAATACAAGTAAATAAAGTGCGAGTAAATAAAAGACAGTAGTAATAATTGCAGCAAGTGGCCCAATCCTTTCTTCAGCAAAGGACAAGCCGGTTGTGTAACTTATAATAACCAAACGTTCTCGAGGACACATGGGAGTTTCTGTCAAGAGCTTTCGCTTCATACCGCTAATAGTCTTTATTGGTTTGATAGGTGTTATGGGGGTGAACCTGTGCTAGCGCACTACCCTTACTAGGATAAATACACACTTGTGATTATACCCCTTGCAAGCATCTGCAAATACAAGAAAGTAATTAAGACAAATCTAACCACAGCCTTAAACTCTAAGATCCTATGCTCCCTGGTGCAATGGTTTCCCAACGGAGGTTTAGGTTTCCGTCACTCCAGCAACCCCACAATTGGTAGCCAAATACACAATGCATCTCACTAGGCCCATAAATGGTGAAGTATCATGTAGTCGACGTTCACATGACACCACTAGTGAAATAGCACCACAACAATATCAAACCATTAAATATTTCTCAACAATAATTCACTACTAACATCTTGATTTCTCCCATGTCCTCAAGAACTAAACAAGCTACTCACAAGACATCATATGGATCATGATCAGAGGTGAAATAATGGTAAATAACAATCTGAACATAAACCTTAATTCAACGGTTCCACTCAATAGCATCAACTACAAGAGTAATCAACACCGGGAAAGTTTCCCCTAAGAATATAACAAGATCCAACTCAAGATGTTACAGCGGATGGCGTGGTGATGGTGGAGATGAAGGTGCTGGTGATGGAGATGATGATCCCGATGAAGTCTGGTGCGATGATGATGACGATGGCGACGATCTCCCCTCTCCGGGAAGGAATTTCCCCGGCAGATTTCTCCCTGCCGGAGAGCTTTTCTCTCTCTGGTGTTTTCCGCCCCGCAGAGGCAGCTGTGTCTATCTCTGAGCCCCCCCTTGACTTAGGTTTTCGGGGACGATAAAGTACGCAAAGGGGCGAGACCAGATGTGGGTCAGGGTGGCCTCACACAGGGCCTAGTGCCCTGGCTCCTCTCTCCTTCTCCTTCTGGCTTCCGGAGTCTTTTGGTAAAATAGAATTTTCTGGTATTTTTCTGGAATTTTCCTGATCTTCCGAAATATGGTGTCTTGACGGTCCTTTTCCAGCAGAATCCTGACTCCGGCAGCAAATCCTCCAATGATCATCAAACATGTGAAAACAAAGGAAATAACATAAGTATCATAACTAAATATGAAATATATCAATGAATAACAGTAAATTATGATACAAAATAGTGATGCAATATGGACGTATCAGTGGATAAGATTCTTAAAAAGGCTGGTGGGTGGAGAGGCAGGTTATTAAACCATGCTGCAAAATTGGAACTGGTCAGGAGTGTCCTGGCTAGTATTCCTTTGTATTTACTGAGTGTGATTAAATTCCCAAAATGGGCTATTACTTTGATTAATTCTCATATGGCTCATTGCCTGTGGGATAATTATGAGGGTCACCATAAATGCCATCTTGCTAATTGGGGTTTAATCTCTCAGAAAAAAGAGTTTGGGGGGTTAGGAATTCCAGATTTGACTGAGCTAAATATGTGTTTACTTGCCTCCTGGATTAAAAGATATAATCTAGCTGAGAATAAAATTTGGAAATCAATTATTGATCATAAATATGGTCTGGAAGATAAAAATATTTTAGCCTGCTCTACCCCTAGGGCTTCTCCTTTTTGGAAAGGTGTCATGTGGGCTGCTACAGCAGCTAGGATAGGGTATAGCTGGAAAGTTGGTAATGGGAAGAAAGTGCATTTCTGGGAAGATCAGTGGTTTGGAAATTGCAGCCTGGCTATTCAGTATTGGGATGTATACATTCTGGCCAATGAGCAAAACATTAGTATTGCTGATGCCTGGGATGGGGTGCAACTCAAAATCTCCTTTAGGAGATGTTTTAGTCATGAACTCATGTTAAAATGGTATGAGATTTTGGAAATAGCCAAATCCATTCAATTTACTCAAGAGCCTGATGCTCTGATCTAGAAGTTTACTCCCAATGGTCAATTTAATGTTAAGTCTATGTATGCTTTTATAAATTTTAAGGGTGTGCAAGTTATTGATGTGCATGCCATTTGGAAACTGAAAGTGCCTCCAAAGATTCAGTTCTTTTTTTGGCTGACTTTTTATAAAAAAAATTGCTCACTAGAGATAATTTGAGTAAAAGGCAGCATGTTGATGGCCTCACTTGTGTTTTTTGCAATGAAATTGAATCTTGTGACCATTTATTCTCGGAATGTGCTGTGGCTAAAGCAGCCTGGGAAGAAATGAAAAGGGTAACTGGGACAAATGTTGTTATCAAATCTTTATGTGATCTATCCTCTCTTTGGCCTATCAAGGACTGGAGAGTTAATAATATGGTTCATGCTGCTCTATTAAGAGCTCTTTGGATTATGAGAAATGACTTGGTTTTCAATCGTGTTGTCTGTCCTGGTATGCAGACTTTGTGGAGAAAAACTGCTTATCTGCTTGCTCAATGGGAGATTCTGGTGCCAGAGGTAGAAAGAGGAAGGTTAAAGATGATGGGGGCTCGGCTGGAAGCTCTGGCCAGGGCGCCGCCTCTGTTGTTATGGCCGGATCCTGGTGACGCAAGGAAAGAGGATGTGTTCCCGAAGTGAGTTGGCTGTCAACAATAGTGGTGACGACAACGTGAAGCTGCTCCTAGCATCGGATCTGGTGCAAATCTTGGAAGAGAAGAACCTGATGCTGGTTGGAGATGGTGAGAATTTCAAAGTGGTTCACAAGATGGCCTTCTGAGTTGTCTTGGTGATCTCCAGTGTCGGGCAGTTGCAAAAAACTGTGGGCAAAGTTGCTCTGTAATAAGTCTTAGCCGTACTGTTATCGTTAGTTTGGTCTACTGATCACCTGGTTTGTAATAATCTGAGTTGCAACTCTTGCATCTCCGTGTGCGTGTATGTAAAAGATGCTGTGTTCGTTTTCTTCTATAAAATGGAGCAGGGGCGAGACCCTTTTTATCTAAAAAAAAACCACACATGTGGCAATCAGGCAGGCTTCAAGCTATACATACCACCATATATAAGTTAATTTATATACTTGCATTAGGCCCGCATGTATTATCCACAAAAGGCTATCTTATGAAGAAAAAAACTAACAAAGGAACCTATTGACCCCCCCCTCCCCATGTAGGCTATTCATTTGGTTCCCTCTACCGAGTTATGAAAAGTCCATCACTAGTTTTGTCAACTGTTGGTATGCATATATCAAAAAGACTTGCTGCCACTAGTGGTAGCTACACATGCATCTAGTAATCGACACATTTTAACTTGTGAGCTTGTGAGGTTTTGGTCAGTCACAAAGTCTGGGTCGATTTGGGCCAGATGGGACCTGGGCTGATATTTGTCGCCCATGATCTATCACGGAAGTCCATGATCCATGACCTAATGCTAAAAATGTCACACGTCCCATTTATGATGCTCGATACATGACAGTTTCAAAAACCATCATATACCTATCGTTGATGGTTTTAGGGGCTTCTGTGATGACCTAAGACTGCCATGGATCAAAAGATTTATTGCAGTGTGAGCTTGCTAAATAAAGTTAATGTTTGAATGTTTTTTACATGTATGCATATGGTTGCAGCCTAGAGGGAATATGGTGCATCTATAATTAACAAACAAAGGAGTTCAGAAAAAATAATAGACACTGGATTATAATCCATATTATATTACCGATGCCTCATGAGGGCAGATGTTGATTTGAAATTGAAAGAATGAAAAATATAGTATTTAACTTAGAGACATTGTCCTTTTTCATAGTAAATGAAATTCTCTAGTGTAGAGGGAGTCATTCCCTGGTTACTTTTCATATCAAAATTTAAATCAATCACATAATTATTATTTTCTTGATCATATAATTACGGAGATGCAGAAACATAAACGGCTAGTGGTAATAAAGAAATGAAACTCCTCGTATATTTTATTTTTCCTATCTCTATACAAAGTAAAAAGCTAAAAGAAATTCCAGGACTACAGCGGGCTTACGCTAGCTTTAACATTTTATAACTCAACAAGTATAATCAGGGTTCCTTACAAGGTTTTGGAGGGTAGAGAAAGCAGGGGGTCTACAGAAACTCAGGAGGATCAAATTTATCACCCAGAAGGGAGGAAGAGGACGTCGTGGAGCAGCGGTAGGCCCAAGGCCTAACTTCTTTGATTCATCTACGAGCAACCAAGGAGAGGTCTTCATCGATGCCATTAAAGACCAGGGCATTTCTCTGTTTCCAAATGTTCCAAACCAGAGCCATGTTGACTGTAGTTTCTTCATGGCTTATACAATAAAGCTACATAAAGGTGTGAAGCTAGCAGAGCCGAGGTCCTCCAGGTGATGGTGAAAGAGCGCCCAAACCTCCCGAGCGCTGGGGCCCTTGAAGAGGAGGTGATCGGTGTCTTCATCAAGAGGGCATGATGGACACAACGTAGAGGTTGCTAAGTGATGCCGAAAATAACATTTGTTGGTAGGTAGAAGCCTACGCCTCGCCAACCAGCATAATATTTTGTACTTCAAAGGGGCAACACTTCTCCAAATCTTTGTCGCTTGATCATCAAACTGCGAATACCTGAAAGAAATGGTGCAGAAGCTCTTTGTTAGTGGGGCGGCAAGCATGGGTGTCTAGAACATCATGGCGAAGACCCACAGAGCTAAGTTTGGAGGAAAGGCAAGGAGGTTAGCCATGTCAGCGTTGGATGAGGGTTCAAGCAAGAGGAAAACAAGGCTATCAGCAATGAACAGGTTCTAATAAGGTCAATGTGGCTATGTGGTTAGTTGATTTTCGTTCTCATCTAGATTGCTGATGCACTCCCTTGATATGATCATGATCACGTGGCGTTGAAGATACTCCTAATAATACAAATTAAGGAGGCTCCTTTTAGACAATGGGATATTTATCTTACCAGTTTCTGCATCTTGCAATGTCCACATCTAAACCATATCCAAAGAAGACAGAGAAATTGCCATGTGGTAACTGACGACGGGCGACACAACTAGATGATGCCCAATGTTTACATGCCTTTCTTATTGCCTTCATAGCATATCACAGAAAATGGAGACAACAAACAGAACATGTAGCAATCAGGCTTCAAGTTGTACATACCGCCATATAGGTTGCTTTATATACTTGCATTACGCCCACCTTTGTTATCCACAAAGGCTAAACCTTATACGAAGTAAAGAAGCAAACATAGGAACTTATTAACCATATCCATCTGGATATTTCAACCGAGTTATGAGAAGTCCATCACTGTGGCGGAGCCAGCATGTAGTGATTGGGTTCAAATGAACCCAATGGATTTCTAGTCATCCAGGCTAAACTGCTAATTTAGCACCATATAACACTTAGTTTTATCATACAGTTTTACATAGATGAACCCAATGCTGAATTATACTGGCTTCGCCCCTGTGTTTTGTCATCTCTGTCTGAATTCATATACCATAATGACTTGCTGTGGTAGCTATGCATACACCTAGGAATCGACACGCCTGTTTAACTTGTGACGTTTTGGCCCATCACAAAGTCAATCCGGGCCTGATGGGCGCTTGAGCTGATCTTTGACGGCCATGATCTATCACGGAAGTCCATGATCCATGACACAGTGCTAAAAATCTCACATGTCCCATCTATGATGCTCGATACATGACAGTTGAAAAAACAGTCGTATCCTGGATGGTTTTGGGGGCTTTGACTGGCATGGATCAGTAGATTTGTTGCAGCCTCACTTGCTAATTTTAGATGAGGTTTTACATCTTTTAGGGAAATGTTTACATTTATGCATATGGTTGCTTCCTAGAGGGAATATGTGACATCTATAATTAGCAAACAAAAAAGTTCAAGAAAAAAATAATGGACAATGAATTATAATCCATATTTTTTATCGATGCCTTGAGGGCAGCTCTTGATTTGAAATTAGAAGAGTGATATTTAATTCATAGACATTTTCCTTATTCATAGTGGATAAAATATCAGTCATTTCTTGGTTACTTTTTAAATCAAAATTAAGCATCGGTCACATAATTATGGAGATGCGGAAACATAAACGGCTGGTGATGATACAGAATGCAACTCTCTGTATATTTTTCTTTTTCTACTTAAAAGGCTTAACTTTTCTAATCTATACTACTCCCTCGGTACCATTTTAATCAACGGAGAGGGGTGGGACGCGATCGAGCATGGCCATAGGTAG
Source organism: Dactylis glomerata (assembly GCA_007115705.1). Taxonomy (NCBI): domain Eukaryota; kingdom Viridiplantae; phylum Streptophyta; class Magnoliopsida; order Poales; family Poaceae; genus Dactylis; species Dactylis glomerata. The sequence continues at coordinate 418,164 of QXEO01001282.1, read as the reverse complement.
TGTCCAGCGTCGATTAAAACGGAACTGAGGTAGTACTATACTTGTTCTCTTTTGTAATTTAGAATAAACATAAACTAATTGGATAGAAAAGGAAGAATCTATTTTTGACTGATATCCCAATCTGCCTACAAACATAACACTGGTAGAAAAAGGGGCTTTATTCCCGGTTTGTAAGGGGCTTTAGTCCCGGATGTCCAACCGGGACTAGCAAAGCGGGACTAAAGCCCCTCCTCTTTAGTCCCGGTTGCTCACAAACCGGGAGTAAAGGTCCTCCACGTGGTCCGGGTCGTGTGCAGAAGGCTGGAGGACCCTTTAGTCCCGGTTGGTGGCTCCAACCGGGACTAAAGGGATCCGATATAATTTTTGGTAGAATTATTGAAAAAAAGCCCAATTTTTTTTCGGATTTTTTTAAATTTCCATATTTTTGAATATTTGAATTGTTTAACAGTCTCCACTCTCCACTCTCCACTTAATCTCTAATCACCTCTATTCTCATGTCAAATTACATACTTATGGTCCTCACTTCCCGGTCGGTCACCCATCCTCACACTACTCCATCCTTAGCACGCTTAACTTCTCCATTCCTTCCCTACTACCTTCCAACACTGCGCTCGCGACTTCTTGATAATGTTATGCTATCAATTATATTAACCCATACACTTTGGTAACATATGATTTTAATTTTTTGAATTCCAAATAATTCACAAAATAAGCAACAATGATTAAGTAATAGTAAGCATCAATGAATTCCAAATAATCTTTATGCATAATTTAATTATTAATTTTTAAACTCAAAATATTCAAAAAATAATAAAAAAACTTAAAAAATTCCAAAATTCTAAAATTAATAAAAAACTTCAAAATGACCAAAAAGTAGAAGAAACAACAAAAGAAATGAAAAAATCCAAAAAAATCATTTTTTCTCATTATTTCTGACAAAATCTAAAATCTTCCTGCTTTCATATTTCCCTTTGGAATTTTGAGAAACAAGAAATTGTGCAAACGGCCGTAGGCGGTTGAAATCGGATGTAAAATTTTGTGTAGATAGTTTTTCATATATTATACGTTTTTTTTCGAGTCCGTATGCAAAAGTTATAGCCGTTTTAATTTGGAATAACTTTTTTTTGCAAAAAATATCAAAATTTAAATTTTCAAATTTTCCATAAAAGTTGGTTGCGTGAGGTACATGCATGTCAAAGGATTTTGAAATTTGAAGTTTTTATCATTTTTGTTTATTTGTTTTAGACGTTTTTTCTGCGGGGGGGGGGGGGGGGGGGGTTAGGAATGAGAGGTAAAATGAGCGCCGAACCTTTAGTCCCGGTTTGAGCCACAAACCGGGACTAAAGGGTAGGCTTTAGTCCCGGTTTAAACCACCAACCGGGACTAAAGGTCAGGGACCTTTAGTCCCGGTTGGTGGCTCAAACCGGGACTAAAGCCTCTATTTGAACCGGGACTAATGCTTCCTGGCCCAAATTCCTAATACGCATGTCACCCTCCGGCGCGACGTCGCCACCACCGTAGTCAGCGGGGAATTCCTCCCACCTCCAAATTCTTTCTTGTCCCGATGGAGTCATGCCCGTACACCACAGATTCTCTTTCTCCCCACCGCAGATATATACGTCCGTCCACTCCACGGCGGTGCAAGTCGACATCCGAGGTTGGAGCGGCACCGCTGCCACTACATTTGCCTGATCGAGAAGGGGAATGGATACTCCAATGGAATAGTCCTCACTTGCACAGTCTCTTTAGATCGTTGTGGTCTCCTCTTTGTCCATCTGTGAGTGAGTCCCGCCCGTACAGAAAAGGATGCTCCGTATCGCTCTTCCGTGCGGCTTCTTCCTCCTATAATTTTCTAGAGTACTGTACTATTCTTCTCTGCGAATGTTCGGCAGCAGCGTTGCGCCAAAGTGCCAATGATTGGTGGCGGAGAAGGGCGCATGGCATAGATTTTTACCTGGCATTTTGTGTGTGTGGTATGTTGCAAACGAATTTACTGGGAACATGCTGCCAAAAATGGCCGTACGTTTACTTGTATCTACTTGGATCTCTCGCCTATTAGCTGCCACAAAAACCAGTGAAAAGTTCTGAACATAATATGAGATCAAATGAATATAGTAAGTTATTGGAGAGGCGCCAGCTGCTAGTGCCACCCGAGCAAATATGAAGGTCGTTTCTCTCGTTTCCAAAAATAAGTTGCCTGCCCAACGTTACAGTATTCCCATATGTGTCATGTTTTTTTACTCATGTCCGACTGTCTGTCAAACGTGTAAACATATAATACGAATTCTCATAAATAATGGGCACACCAAGCCTGACCATCTTCTTCCTCTTTCACTTCTTCTGTTGTTTTGTTTCTTCGTACCATTTTTCCTCTATCCGTCTCATCGCCGAGTTCCGTATCTATTATTGAGTCCACCCCGGCTCCTCGCTACATATTCGGACTAGTCATGGTGGCCTTTGTGTCCCTCCATATTCACCGCGCCCAACATCGAGGCAGAACTTCGGTGTTACCATCTGGTCATTTGCTCGTCCTCCTTGCTTTGATTCAATTGCTTTCCTCCCCCTCCCGCATTGCCCCCTTCTCTTCATCCATTTCTCGATGGAACGAGGAGCGAGCGTTCACTTCCTAGCACCAGGGAGCAAACATTCACCGCTAGCTTTCTTTATTTTCTTTTACCTTTTGTTACAATTCTTCTACAAGTAAGTTACTACTTGGGGTTCCCGTCTATTAGTAAAAAAGCACTGCATAGTTCTAAAAAAAGGTAAGATCAAATGAATATGGTGATTATTGGAGGGGACCAACTACTTACACTAGAGCGATTGTCATCGTTTCCCTTATTTCAAAAGGAAACAAAGTCCTCCATCCACTCTTGTATTTTCTGATTGCGGCGCATGTCATGTGTGTCGCGTTCTCTGACGACCCATGTCCAACTATTTGCGAAACATCCAGACATATGGTAGTGACGCTCATAAATATAAGGGTGCGCCAAACTGTGCCTTCTTCGGTTCTTCCTCTTTCGCCCCTTTATCCTTTCCTTCGACCGATGCCACTTCTACGGCATCAAAGGCATGGGTGGCGGTCGTATTACGGTAGGGCGAGGTCACCGGCAGGGTCGGCGGCCGCGCGGTGGGAGTTGGACATGGCCGCGTGTGACGGGGATGGAAGAGGACCCCCTCCTTGTCGCATTAAAAATGACCCTAGGGCGGTAGGTGGGAGGATGGCCGCGGCCCCATGGCGAACAAACATGGACGCAAATGCCACTACATTTGCCTGATCTCTTTGACCGCATTTCGGACCTAAATTTTGGGTGGAAATAGGTCCAACCGTGGACAGATCTCTAAATGGGTTTCCCGGTTAGGATGTGGAATTGCCCTCACAAAGGAAGAAGGAACATGCCTGAAAGGGAAAAATAATCAAAAATACAAAACAATTAAGCCAATCTATCTGCATGCTCGGTCAGTACGACCTTGCTTTCTCGTACTGCCTGCTGTCCTTCTGTCATAAGAAGTTTTGTCTCATCCCATCCATTCTTTCCACTGCGGCGCCGCCCCTGCTCTCAGATAGACACACAGGAAGCTCTGAACGGTTGCAGGCCTGCACAGGTGTCCCAACTCCTGAAATGATGAAATCAACCTTGCAACTTAATAGTTCAATTAAAGATGGACATGTACATTTGGGTGGCCTACACTTTGTTGATTAGAGTAGTAAGGTAAGGTCTACAGAATAATGATGATTATGTCAGTGTGTATATATAGTACCACTAATAGCCGGCACTAATGCCTTGCTTGATTGGGGGAACTTAATATAGGAGACAGACAGTAGACGGGACAAAAGAAAGATAGGTAGAACCCCCAAAAGAAAGAGAAGAGAGCCTTTGCTAGCTTTCAGTTTTCTTCTTGTCAAGTAGGTTCTTTGTTTCTCTTCCCCTGTTAGTTGTGTCTAAACTTGGAGTACTCGCTTGGAAACCACTTGATATTTTTAAGATAAAGTTTCCTTGTTAATTCTTCATCCCTACGTGTGTGTATGGATTCTGATGAACAACACCCCCAAAGAGAGATTCTTTGCTTGAAAGAGAATAGTACCAACCACACAATCTGAAAGGAAAAGCAATTCACCAAAAGAAGAAGAAAGAAAGCATCTGCTGGTTAATCTGATTCTAAGCACTGAAATATCTTGAGTTTTCATCATCATCATGAACACAAAACTAGAATATAAGTCCTAAAGACCCATCAATTTCTTTGCATCTTGCAGATCCAAACGCTACAACTCAACCATGCCCTGATGATCCTTCGATCATTTCTCACCATACCTAAACTCTAACAAAGACAACGAGAAGAGGCGACAACCGACAAGTAAGCTAACTTGGACGCAACAGCCAAGATCTAAATCCACATCGATCGACCTCACGCCGCTCACGCCCTGAAGCAGGCGGCGATGTGGAAGGGGAGGTGGCCCGACGACGACGAGTGGTGGTGGTGCCCGCCGGAGACGAGTCCGCCGCTGCCGCCGTGCTTGTGTCGGTGGTCGATGAGTCCCTGGACGCGGCGGAAGTTGTCGACGCCGCAGGGGATGGTGATGGCGCCCTGCTGCTTGAAGCCGTACTCCTCCTCAGCCTCCTTGAGCAGGCCCACGAAGAGCGGGTGCTTGAGGTACCCCACCGGCACCACGAACCGCTCCTCCTCCTCCGCGCCGCCGCCCACCGGCCCCACCACGCGCACCGCCATGCACCCCTTGGGCGGCATGCTCCCGCTCCCGGTCGAGCCCCCCGACGACGCCGCCGCGGACGAGTGCTGCCTCCTCAGCAGGTGCACGCCCATGTATTCCTTCCCTGTCCAAGAAACACGCTAGACAAACGACGACGGCGACGTGCGGCGTCAGAGCGCGCGGCGGCGGCACGGCGGGCGCTGCATGGTGGAGTGGAGGATGGACCAGGGGAGACCGGCGGTGGTGTGGTTAGGGTTGGTGGTCTGCCTGGGGCTCCTCTCTCGCTCGGCTACGGGGAGCGCCTGTGCTCGGTGTGTGGGAGGAGGGGCGAGGCGCGCGTGTATATGAGGTGGGAGGAGCGGGCTGCTGCGGTTTGTTGCCATCTGTGATTCTTTTTATTTTCTCCTTTTAATTCCAGGTATCCTAAATCTTTAGCCATAAATATCATACAGCGTAGTATCTTTAGGAAAATGATTTGGGCGATCAAATCATCAATTCCAGCGTATATTTAGCCATGTTTACTCCCCTGTTACCCTGATTTGGTATCATGATATCTTTTTTGATCTGTTTTCTAAATGTTCTTCCTTCCAAAAAAAGACTTCTCATTTTATTTTCCTGTGTGATCTGCACCGATCGTGTTTCCGCGCATGTCTATATGCAAATGCAATAGTGCATCCGCGTGTGGGCATCTGATCCCTCAGAGAGTCAGAGTAGGATAGGCTATACGATACTGTATATAGCCCAGCAGCTGGCGAAATGCCGTGCAGTCTATTTCCTTTGTGTGCGAGGAAGATGTGCGCCATGTGTCGCATAGTCTCTTGACATTTCGGTTGGTGATGCTAGCTATAGAGAGCATAGATCAGTAGAGCTTGAACGGTGTGGCACTAAACCCGGGGGCAGGTCGGTCCAGCCCGGCCGGTTGTGGGCGACAAGCTAACACACTATGCACTCTACAAAAAGATACAGATGTTGGAGCAACGGATACTTGTGATACTAAATTAATCGATGCTATTGCTATTGGAAAATATTTGGTTGTGATTGCAATTTTCTGTCAGATAGTCTCTATCATAACAATAATAGACTAATAGTTGGTCAATTTATTGTGTTAACAATCACAATACACATATTGATGAAGTATGTGCCAACAACTACGTAGGACGGGGTCCAAATCGCCCGAAAAAAGCAAGAACTTTCATCTCTAAAATACAATTAAGTTCGCCAAGTACATATACCGTTTATTCTGACTCGTGCGGTTTATTTTGCAAGCACTCCTCGCTCATGAGGAGTAGCTCCAATTATGGTATATATGCACTTGTCAAAATGTGTCTTGTTCTTACGATATAAAAATAGGAGCAGAGCTACGCACATCGTACGCACAACATATCAGTATCATTGCACCAACATTCAACACAAAATATGCACAACCCACTATGGAAATATGCGGAGGGTCACTCACGGTACCGATGTGTCATACCGATACCGTGCATGGTATCTCCATAAGTGAACATATATGTGGCACATGCAATCTTCTATGAAGGCATGAGGTACAATTCCATTATATGTTGCCGGCACATGCCAACCAAATTTCTCAATGTGAAAACCACACAGTCATCAACAAAACGACAATAGGTGGTATGGATATGATCAGACAATATTATTGTCGCGTTGCTTACAATGGTCAAAGCTAGAGGTTCACGACATTTTGCAAACGACACAAGATAGCGGTTTCTGAAGTGTGATGTCCGATAGCGGGGCACACGTCGGTCCAACCCAACTATGGACGTCACTATGCACACTGTTTGCGGATGTTAAGATATAAAACTAATATTATTGGATTCATACTTAATGATATTAACTCATGCATATAATTTTCTATCATATATCATGTATATTAATATATTTTAATCAAATCATTATCTTAATAATCATAATGTAATACATACTGATAGACAGAATGGCATGCATGCATAAGATGGTCAAAATTCACTCGAAAACTAACCTAGAATTTCTAAGGATACGAAATAGCTCTATAGTTTGGCCAATCACACATAGGGTGTTTTTATCCTCGTGCATCCTTTATCTTGCCAATAATTCATTGTCATGCTAGCATTAGCTCCAATTATAACATGCAATTGGCAAATGTATCTGCTCCTACAAGAGAAATAATAAGAAGAAAATTAGGCATCTGAGATGTGGTGTTGCTTACAATGGTTAACGTGAGAAATTCATGGACTTCTGCAAGTGGCAACAAATAGTCGCTATCTCATATGTAATGTCATCATATGGTTTACCAAACCATTGCAGTAATGGACATGGATCCTCTGACGTGCCTATCCTGCCGTGCCCCTGACTTTCTTTCACTGACATGTGGGCCCCACGTCTGGAAAGGCCCACCTACTCAGCTGCAGAGGTGGGCACGTCAGGGGATCCCCGTCCTGCAGTAATGTGAGGACTCGGTCATTCTTAGTTGGTCATCTGTTTTAAGTATTACTATATATACACAATTTTCTTTCTCATGTGCACACTTTTTTTTGGCACTCGGGCAGTTCTTTGATGAGCATGATCTAAATTCTTTTTTCAATTTATAGAAAATATCTATACAGTGTAGCATTATTCTTGTGCATATAAAAGGAAAAACATGTTCCGTATGTACAAATTACTATTTCCTCTGTTCCCATGGTCAAGGCGTAAATTTCTGGGCGCGGTAATTTAGGAGAGTCCAGCGGCACTAAAAGATTCCAAAGGTGCCTCATTGACGCACATCATGCCATCCAGAAATCTCTCTCGACTCGTTTCTCTCATGCACAAACGCTCTGCACAACCAAGCAGATTGGGGCGGCTGGACGAGGACGCGACCACCTGCGTTGCTGTGAGCCAATTGCCAGAGTTGGTGCCGGCGTGGGCTTCTCGGCCTGGGCCTTGTTCTCTGAAGAAATTTTGGATTTTTTACGCCTTAAGCTCTGGAACGGAGGGAGGATATAGAGTATAAAGCTTTGATGTATGTTATCGTTAGGGGTGGGCCTAGGGCCAGCAGAGCTATACCCCTAGTTCAGCCTAAGCGAACATATGGGACATGCCAACATTATTTGTGTCAAACTACCAAAATATGGATAATCAAGCACACATAGACCCAGCTGAACCCCTCCTCTATGTATTCATAGTCATGCCCCTTGTTAGTAGGTGTATGGTGCATCTAGCGGCGAACATATGCGACATATGTAATCTTCTTCAACACATATCATATGTACATATTTTGTTATGGCATTCCGACTATAATTGTGAGAATGATAAGCATGCAGTCCCCACTAGACCAGACTCTAGCTGATCAGGAAATCTCGAAGAATGCTATCGCCGCATTTTCTTCTAGCACTCAACGTGAGTTTCTACAAACAAACAAAAACATGTAATAACCATTTGATACCCGTATTATGCCCCCGAACACCCCCAATCACCGTGGCAAAAGGATTTCAATACCACTGTCTAAAATGGGGAAAAGATTTCACTCTAATTCTATTTATGGAAACAAGCAAACTACAACGGTTTATGCAAGGTCATTGACGAGGGTTAACTCGACAAATGTCCTAGATGAAGGACTTAGGATCAGGGAGATAGGGCGTCGGATGAACTCGAAGGTAAAATCAGTCAAACAAGGTGTGTGTCGAAAGTAAACATGGGGGTAAACCTGGCTTGCTTTCAATCTGTCCCTCACCGTCCTCTCTTGGCCCCTATATATAGGTGGCCAGGTCTCAAGGATCGGAAGGGATCCGATACAGATTACAATATCGACATACGACATGAACTCGTATTTTGACTAGCGTTACAACTGGGCCTAGCTTAACGGGCCTCAGGGGTACTCAACTGTCATGCTCTATTATCTATACCATTGTCAGTAGCCCCCAAGATTCTACCAGAATTGCAGATTCGGGTTGAATCTCAGATCTTCAAATCTTCGACTTGATCAGTACTCGACTTCTTCATATTTTCAAATCTTCGACTTGGTCTTTCGACTTGATCAGTACTCGACTTCTTCATATCTTCAAATCTTCGACTTGGTCTCGCAAGGGGTTTTGATGAACAAGCCTGACAACTCTGACGGATCAAGAGGCCAGTTAACTGCCGAAACAGATACTTGTCACCTACTTCAAATTCAATCCCCTTGGATTTGAATTTGGGAAACCGGTCAAACTCATTCTTTTGCCGCATTTAGGACTTACAAAAAATGAATCCCAGTGGTTCTCAGGGTACCCAGTGCATCCACCAGGATTTTCTTCGTGTCATAGACACGGATAAGTACCAGCAGAGCGCATCCATGTGCGTATACTGGGCCACACAGGACAGATCCTGAGGTCTTACCTTCGTGATATTTTTCAACCACGGCATTCAAGTTTTGTCGCGATGACGCAACTCAAGAATCATATGTCGCAGCCTTGTTTGACTGTTTAAATTCTAAAAATATTCGGGTTATTCAACCTTGATTGATATAAACTCCCTCCCGATGGTAGTAATGCTACTTTCGAAATCCTCTTTCGCCTTCTCTACTCCATTATTCATGAAAAAACATCGTCGGGTGCGCGCCTAGCGCTCCCGATGGTAGTAGCCCCCGAGGCTATAGTCGAATACTTTCGGGTATTGACTCAAGGAATTAGTTTTCTTCCTTGATTCCTCTGTATCTTTTATGTCAGTTTTTTTATCGACTTCCTTGGTCATCATCAATACGTAGATCTGACCTACCATACTTTTGCTGAATTTTCCCCTGTTAGGGTCCACCTCTTATCATGTTCTGATTTCCCTGTGACTCGAACTTTCGCGACGTCATTATCAGAGTCATTCTTTAAATGACTTGACTGGGCGCTGACCGTTGCGTGGGCAGTGCGGTAATTTTACAATTTTCCTGCCCGTTAGTGGGCTGCCATTTCCGCTCCTTACGCCACGTCTCAGCCGACGTTCCTTCATCAGGAAGCTATATAAGGGGGAAAGTGGGGAAATTACTATTTACCAGCTCCTCGCTTCTGCCGCTGCCACCATTGCTGCAAACCTTGCGCCCCTCTGAGCTCCTGCACAGCCCCCGTGCGCAACTTGTAGATGCGTGTCAAGACTCTTGCGCATAAGAACAAGATGGGCAAGAGCAACACTGCCAACTCCGCGACCAGCTGGGTGCCTACTGATTTCAAGCAGAAGGATCTAGACAAGGCCCAGGCTAATGGTCTCATCTCCGACGACGATCAGGTCATCTTCCCTAGCACCGAGCGCATCCCCAAGCCCCCGAGCGGCTTCCGAGTGATGTTTCTTGTCTTTCTCTTGTGCGGTCTTTCTTTCCCTGCCCACGAGTTCCTTCGTGGGCTTCTCTTTGTGTACGGTGTGCAGCTTCACCAGCTCACACCAAACTCAAATCTTCACATTGCTTGTTTCATTACCCTTTGCAAGTCTTTCCTGGGGATCGAACCCCATTTTCTTCTCTGGAAATTTCTCTTTTGGCTCCGCCCCAGTGTCGCTTTATCAAAAAAGCCTGAGCTGGGCGGGGCTGTTATTTCCATCCGTGCTGAATCTCAGTACCTGGAGTTATCCATGGCTACCTCATTACAAGGTTGGAGGAAGAAGTGGTTTTATATCAAAGACCGAAAAGTCTCTTCCTCTGACCAGTACGGCATTGCCCCTTTTGATGCCTCTAAAGAAGTGAAAAAATTGGCCTCGTGGGATTCGCCTCCCACGGAAGATGAGATGGAGGAAATCAAACCGCTTCTAGCCCGCATCCAAGCTTTGAAAAGTGGTCAATGAGGTGCGCTTTCGGGTACTCAACTTATGGCATTTTTCCTGCAACGTCGAGTTCAACCCCTTCAGCATCGTCTTTCCAAACTGTGGTCATTTTCTGGCTTGGGAGATTCTTCTCGAGTATCTGACGATCTTATGGAGAAGAAGGATCTCAACAAGCGAGTGGGAGCTCTTACTACTCTCACTAAAGATCATGAAATTGCGGGTTTGGCCGCTAATTACTTCGACTCCGAGCATTCCTTGCATGCGGTATGTGTGCTGTCTTCAGTGATTCATCTTCTTTTATCTTATCATTATTTTTCTTATAACTGTCGACTTGTTTTCCTTCCAGGATCACCAGTTCCTTGTTTCTCGCCCTCCTCTTCCAGAGGGAGGAGCCATTCAGGATGTGCCTGTTTCCGCTGCCTCCGAAGCCCGCGAGGCTGAGGACAGCCAAGACAGAGATGAAGCCGAAGATTCGCTGGAAGGGACCAGTTCGACTACGTCCCCTCCTCCTGCTACTTTCCGAAGACCTTGGTCTCGATAAGAAGAGGAAACGTATGACAGAGCTCCTTTCCTCGAGTACCTCCGCTCACAAGAATGTGACCGGGGAGGCCTCTGTTCTAGAGGAAGAAGAAGAGCTTTTCGACGCCCTGGACTCATGAGTTCTTTGCTGATTTTTTCATATGCTCTTCTCTCTGTCGACTCGGACACAGTGCTTTACCTTTTGCTTCTTTTTCAGTGATAATGAGGACCCGAAGAAATTTGCTGCCACTGCCCCTGTTACTGATGCTCCTGTTGTCGACGAACAGCCTTCACAAGAGGCAGCTGTGGTGCCTAAATCACCAGAAGCTGATGCCAAGAAGGCTGGTTCTCGTGCTTCCAAACGCTTGAAGAAAGCCTCAGCTGCGAGTACTTCTCTCGACGCTCCTCGGCCAGTTATTCCCACTGATGATGTAAGTACTATATATTTCTGTTGTTTACTAGCTTTGAACTACTCTTCTCATACCCTGCCTTGGACAGGCTTTGCTAAAAATTTCATCTCCTTAGGTAATGAATGTGTCGAGTTCTTGAAAGCGGCGAGGTCTTCTCATGGTAAGCTTTTTGCGATCCTATGTATTTTATTTGCCTATCTTTGCGCTTCTGTTACTCATTCATTGAGTTTTCTTTCGCCTTCTTGCGCTACAGATGATTTGGCGGCAGCTAATGCGCGCATTTCGTCTCTAGAAGCTGAATTCGAAGCTTCCAGAAAAGCTTGGGATGCCACCACTACTGCAAAGACCACTGCTGAGAAGTCCACTAAGTCAGCATTTGCTAGGTGGCGGTCCTTGTGCATGGTGAATGACCAGCCCGTTGGGAACCCCAAGAGGAAGGTGTGATGAGTATAGCAGCCGGTTTTCCCTCAGTTAAGAAACCAAGGTTTAATCGTTCTTGGAGAGGAGAGACAAACGACCGAAGGTGATGCTTGCTAGTTTGCGACAGCTTCGGACAATTTATATATGGCGCCTCGTCCAAGCTTTGCTTGCTAGCTGCAACGCGGAACCTGCACACAACACAACCAAATACTTTGTTCCCAACTTGCGATGAGGTTGTCAATCTCACCGGTTTGCTTGAAACAAAGGTTATGAGTGTATCGAGTGGAAAACAGTAGAAGTATGCGAGTAAAGTAAACAGTGCGACTAAAGTAAACAGGTGATAGCAATATGATGGAAATAGGACCGGGGTCCATAGTTCACTAGTGGTGTCTCTCCATAAGATAAATAACACATGCTGGGTAAACAAATTACAGTTGGGCAATTGATAGAATAAAGATAAACGTGATATGTCAAGAAGATCACTATGAGATTTACTCTGGGCATTACAACAAAATACATAGACCGCCATCCAACTGCATCTATGACTAATAATCCACTCACGGGGATATCGTCCGAACACCCCATGAGTATTAAGTTGCGAGCAACAGACAATTGCATTAAGCAAAGTGTGTAATGTAAACAAAGCATATGCCCTTGAGCATATGAATGTTGTTTTCTCCCTAGTAGCAACAGCACATCTACAACCTTAGAGGTTTCTGTTACTCCCCCAGGTTAAATAGAGGCATGAACCCACTATCGAGCATAAATACCCCCTCTTGGAGTCACTAGCAACTACTCGGCCAAGATAGCTACTAAAAACGGAGAGCATGCAAGATCATAACCAACATAGAGATAACATAAGATATATTTCAGTATAGCAACTCAATCATAACACCAATATTCATCGGATCCCAACAAACCAAACATGTAGAATTACATAACAGTGATCTCAATCATGTAGGGCAGCTCATGAGATCTAAACATGAAGCACATGCTGGAGAAGACAACCATCTAGCTACTGCTATGGACCCATAGTCCAAGGTAGACTACTCACTCATCGCTTTGGAGGCAAGCATGGCGATGAAGAAGACCTCCGGTGGTGATTCCCCTCTCCGGCAGGGTGCCGGGAAGAGCTTCTGGACTCTCCCGATCTTCGGGTCGACGGCGGCGGCAGATCGCGATGTGTTCTGGAAAAGTGATCGGGTGTCTAGGTTTTTTTCGTCGGGGGGTCTTTATAGGCGAAGGGGCGATGTCAGAGGTGGGGCCAGGTGCCCTCACACCATGGCGGCGCGGCCCAGGCCCTGGCCGCGCCAGCCTGGTGTGTGGGGCCCCTGTGGCCCCCCTCCTACTTCTCTTCGGATCTCTGGAAGCTCCTGGACAAAATAAGACTTCAGGAACTTGTTTCGTCCAATTCCGAGAATATTTCCTGTGTATCACTTCTGAAACACAAAAACAGCAGAAAACAAGGAACTGGCACTGTGGCGACTTGTTAGTAGGTTAGTTCCGGAAAATGCATAAAAGTGCCACGAAGTGTAACGAAACATTGGGCAAATGGTGTAAAAACAAGCATGGAGCATCAAAAATTATAGATACGTTGGAGACATATCAAGCATCCCCAAGCTTAACTCCTGCTCGTCCTCGAGTAGGTAAGTGATAACAAAAGAATAATTTTTGAGGTGACATGCACCTACACAATCTTGATCATGTATGTAAGCATTTGTGAGCTAGGATCATAAGAACTTAAAACATGGGCATGAAGATATAATCTTGACAATAAGAAACTTAGCAACCATGTTGTAAACATGCAAATGAACACAAACAAAAGATCATGAAAATGAAACAATGAAAGTCAAACGTGTGTTCAAATCATAAGGAAAAACATACAAATGGTTTTCAGCTTGTCCTTCAAAGAGAGCAAAACATAAATGCATAGGACACCTTCAAGTTTAAGAGGGCGACTAGATACAAATAATTTGAGAACAAGTGAAACCAACAATATGAATCAATCAATGAAAACTTTGCTCTCATTATACTAAGAATGATAACTATGCTCTCTTAATGGTGCATAAAGAAAGAAGGTGGTGACTCAACATAAAAGTAAAAGAAAGGCCCTTCGCAGAGGGAAGCAGTGATTGCAAGTTTTATAACCTTCAAAAATTATGGTACTTACCGGCTTTGAGCTCTCATTGCCCCCATCATAAGCATCTTGAATGGTTAAAGTTAATGCGAGAATAATTATGATGCATATGGTTGACAAATCATAAGTTGAAAACCTCGTGTCCCGTGAATACGAGTACCCAAACCTCATGCTACTTTACTTAGAGTCCCAAGCAAGGCTCTTGTCATTGTAAGTATATGCATATCATTGAGAACCGCCAATGGGGTACCTCCGTGCCCGATGATATGGAACAAGCCCACATCAAAATAACAGGACAAGCAGACAATGAGCACCTCGACATCTCTTTTATTTGCCATTTGTTTAGCTTTTTATTGTGAGATGCGTCGTCGAATGTTCACCATGGGTATGCTGCAAATTTCCACCATGAATTATGCATGGATTAGATTAGCGGCCCGGCGTTTCCCTAACACATATACAAACTCCATGATCCCCACAAGATTCCCAATTCATTTCACACCACGGGCATCCATAAACAAAAGATCACGATATCAACTCAAATAAGAAGTGCAATGTTGAAAGCTTGCCCATGACTGCATGGCTGGGCTAGTCTCCAACTTACAACTTGCAAGTATAACAACTCAACATAAGAGACCACAATGTCAAATTTTTAAGAACAGGAAAAAGTAAAGTGTGCCTTCCGGTTCGTGAGAGCTTTACTGACCGAATTTCGCATAACACTGGTAAGAGTTTAATTTGAAGAGAAAATAAAAGCAAGTCAAATTTACTTGGAATAGCAAATTGCTAATAGGTATGTATGGTGGACACTTTGGAAAACTTTGGCTTTTAGGAGTTGGATGCACGAGTAGAGCTCATACTCAGTACAAGGCGAGGGCTAGCAAAAGACTGGGAGCGACCAACTAAGAGAGCAATAATGGCCATAATCATGCAAAGCGACAAAACGACATTAAAAGAAGCATAAGATGGCATCAAAAGTCAAAAAACTAAATGATCATAGAGGCTATTGGCGATTTTGTAAGAGTCTAACATGTGTGAGCATGCGCCAAGTCAACCCAAATAAAGCATCAAGGAGAAAACCAAAATAATGCTTCCATACAATAAAAACAACGCATGATTTTTTCAAAGGCTCATTAAGCAATCTCAGTTATTTGACACAAGTCATGCTACAGAATAACCACTAAGCATACTATCAAAAAGACATCAAGCATGACATGAAAAAGCCTAAGCCGCAGTCTACACAAGCTCCTTCTTGTACCACTATTTTGCATAAAGCTTTTTCTCTTTTCCAACACCATTTGAAATTTTTATAAACACCTCTTTTGATGAAAACCAATAAAGATCAGAGGCAAAAATACACCTTGATGAAAAGATATGACAAGGTCTGAACGCAAATCAAGGCGAAAACGAAAACCAAAAGCAGTAGCAGAAAAAGAAGAACACCCGGTGGAATTGTAAGAATGAAAAACGGAGTGTTCTTTGCAAATGAAAACGAGTACATCTCCTCCAAATGAAATTTGTTGGGGTCCAACCATTTATTGCAGCAAACAAAGCAAACTAACTAAGAAAACTAAAACAACTGACGCTCCAAGAAAAACACATAGTGCATGAAGCAATAAAAATATAGTGTCTTGAAAGGTGACCTGATTTTTGCCGATGAAGAAGGGGTGCCTCGGGGGCATCCCCAAGCTTTGACGCTTGTACTTCTTGGATATTTCTTGGGGTGATGCATGGGCATCCCCAAGCTTGAGCTTTTGTCCATTCTTCAACTCATCTCATCATTCTCCAATCCCTACACTTGAAAACTTCCTTCATACAAAACTAAACACAATTCTATTAGCAACATTAGTGTAGCATAACATATAATCAACCTCTTTTTGCTTCAGGTTTCAACTCAAAACCACCACATATATAGCAAATACTACTGTAGCAACTTCCCCAAAAGTTACATGATCAAAAGAACTCAAAAGAAAGCGATAAAGCGGCAAACACAAATATTGGCAGAAATCTGTCAAAACTGAATAGCTGACAAAGGTCGAATTTTTTAGGGGTTTTCTGTTGCTCAAATCAAAAAGTGTTCAACTAACGAAAGTTTGGATATAACCTGGGGCATATGCACAAGAAATCGCAGGTCCAAAAGATATACAGAGAATTTATACTAATTTTTACGGTGCAGCACCGAAAACAGTTTCAGGATAGCAACATCCCCAAATCTTTACCTCACTCGAATTAGAGGCTTCTCTTGGCACAAAAACAAAATAAAAAGGATAAGGAGCGGTCATTACAGTAGTAATGACTTCAAAGACTCAAATAAAAGAAAAAGTACTGAAAATAAAACATTGGGTTATCTCCCAAGAGTGCTTTTCTTTAATGCCTTTGAGCTAGGCTGCAGAAAATTGCGAATCAAGTATTTTCAGAAGAAGCATTAAGATCAACCGCAGAGTTCTTGTACAATAAGGCATTGTATTTCATCCACATAAGTTTTAGAAGACCCTTTGTGATCACGCTTTGGTTCACTCAAATCACAAAAAAGATTTTTGGGACAGATCCAGTCAAAAAAAAATTCGAAAGCTTCACACAATCCCAAGAGCTTGCTAGGTATAGGTATTTCGGCTCCTTCATCATTTGTACTAATAACCTTTATAGGTGAACCGAGTTTATTAAAACGTTTAAGAACTTTTCTAGCTTCAATAACGACATCTTTAAATTCTAGGCGCAAAGCTTGCAAAATAAAAGCTTTCTTTTCAGGATCTTCAATTTCATGAAGCTTAAGGAACATGTATTGCGTGAAAGGATTAAGACTAGCAAACCTAGTTTCCAACATGTGAATTAAATAAGCAGAAGCAACTTCAATACTAGGAGCTAGCTCAACCAAAGACTTTTCCTCAACTTCCTTACGCATACTAATGTGATTAAAGAACTCCTCAATGTTACTTTTGCCAATAATAGAGCCACTACCTACTGAGAGGTCCTCCAGAACGTACTTAGGGATCAACATGATGAACTAAAAGTAAAGAAATAACAACTACCAAGGATTCTATTTTTTTGGGTTTTTTATAAAAAACAATGCAGGTAAAATAAATAAAGTAAAGCAAAACAATAACAAAGTAAAGGATGTGCGTGCGAAAAACTCCCCTCACAGAAGTCTTCTACTTCCTCCCCGGCAACGGTGCCAGAAAAAACAGCTGACTGGTCCTTGTGCGTGGTGAATGACCAGCCCGTTGGGAACCCCAAGAGGAAGGTGTGATGAGTATAGTGATGCGTGGTGAATGACCAGCCCATTGGGAACCCCAAGAGGAAGGTATGATGAGTATAGTAGCTCGTTTTCCCTCAGTTAGAAACCAAGGTTTAATGTCGATCTTGAAGAGGAGAGACGGTGACGACTGAAGGTGATGCTTGCAAGTTTGCGACAGCAGCGGACAATTTATATATGGCGCCTCGTCCAAGCTTTGCTTGCTAGCTGCAACGTGGAACCTGCACACACACAAACAAATACTTTGCTCCCAACTTACGATGAGGTTGTCAATCTCACCGGTTTGCTTGAAACAAAGGTTATGAGCGTATCGAGTGGAAAACAGTAGAGAATGCAATAAAGTAAACAGTGCGAGAAAGTAAACAGGTGATAGCAATATGATGGAAATAGGACCGGGGTCCACAGTTCACTAGTGGTGTCTCTCCATAGATAAAACATGCTAGGTAAACAAATTACAGTTGGGCAATTGATAGAATAAAGATAAACGTGATATGTCAAGAAGATCACTATGAGATTTACTCTGGGCATTACAACAAAATACATAGACCGCCATCCAACTGCATCTATGACTAATAATCCACTCCCGGGGATATCAATCCGAACACCCCAGTAGTATTAAGTTGCGAACAAGAGATAATTGCATTAAGCAAAGTGTGTAATGTAAACAAAGCATATGCCCTTGAGCATATGAATGTTGTTTTCTCCCTAGTAGCAATAGCACATCTACAACCTTAGAGGTTTCTGTCACTCCCCCAGGTGAAATAGAGGCATGAACCCACTATCGAGCATAAATACCCCCTCTTGGAGTCACTAGCAACTACTCGGCCAAGATAGCTACTAAAAACGGAGAGCATGCAAGATCATAACCAACATAGAGATAACATAAGATATATTTCAGTATAGCAACTCAATCATAACACCAATATTCATCGGATCCCAACAAACCAAACATGTAGAATTACATAACGGTGATCTCAATCATGTAGGGCAGCTCATGAGATCTAAACATGAAGCACATGCTGGAGAAGACAACCATCTAGCTACTACTATGGACCCATAGTCCAAGGTAGACTACTCACTCATCGCTCCGGAGGCAAGCATGGCGATGAAGAAGACCTCCGGTGGCGATTCCCCTCTCCGGCAGGGTGCCAGGAAGAGCTTCTGGACCATCCCGATCTTCGGGTCGACGGCGGCGGCGGATCGCGATGTGTTCTGGAAATCTGATCAGGTACTTAGGTTTTTTCCCGTCGGGGGGTCTTTATAGGCGAAGGGACGATGTCAGAGGAGGTGCCAGGCGCCCTCACATGGGGCCCGCGCGGCCAGGGGCCTGGCCGCGCCGCCCCTATGTGTGGGGCCCTGGTGGCCCCCCTCCTACTTCTCTTCGGATCTCTGGAAGCTTCCGGGTAAAATAAGACTTCAGGAACTTGTTTCGTCCAATTCCGAGAATATTTCCTGTGTATCACTCCTGAAACACAAAAACAGCAGAAAACAGGAAACTGGCACTGTGGCGCTTGTTAATAGGTTAGTTCCGGAAAATCCATAAAAGTGCCACTAAGTGTAACGAAACAATAGGCAAATGGTGTAAAAACAAGCATGGAGCATCAAAAATTATAGATACGTTTGAGACGTATCATATAGCAGCTGGTTTTCCCTCAGTTAAGAAACCAAGGTTTAATCGTTCTTGGAGAGGAGAGACAAACGACTGAAGGTGATGCTTACTAGTTTGCGACAGCTTCAGACAATTTATATATGGCGCCTCGTCCAAGATTTGCTTGCTAGCTGCAACGCAGAACCTGCACACAACACAACCAAGTACTTTGTTTCCAACTTGCGATGAGGTTGTCAATCTCACCGGTTTGCTTGAAACAAAGGTTATGAGTGTATCGAGTGGAAAACAGCAGAAGTATGCGAGTAAAGTAAACAGTGCGAGTAAAGTAAACAGGTGATAGCAATATGATGGAAATAGGACCGGGGTCCACAGTTCACTAGTGGTGTCTCTCCATAAGATAAATAACACATGCTGGGTAAACAAATTACAGTTGGGCAATTGATAGAATAAAGATAAACATGATATGTCAAGAAGATCACTATGAGATTTACTCTGGGCATTACAACAAAATACATAGACCGCCATCCAACTGCATCTATGACTAATAATCCACTCACGGGGATATCGTCCGAACACCCCATGAGTATTAAGTTGCGAACAACAGATAATTGCATTAAGCAAAGTGTGTAATGTAAACAAAGCATATGCCGTTGAGCATATGAATGTTGTTTTCTCCCTAGTAGCAACAGCACATCTACAACCTTAGAGGTTTCTGTCACTCCCCCAGGTTAAATAGAGGCATGAACCCACTATCGAGCATAAATACCCCCTCTTGGAGTCACTAGCAACTACTCGGCCAAGATAGCTACTAACAACGGAGAGCATGCAAGATCATAACCAACATAGAGATAACATAAGATATATTTCAGTATAGCAACTCAATCATAACACCAATATTCATCGGATCCCAACAAACCAAACATGTAGAATTACATAATGGTGATCTCAATCATGTAGGGCAGCTCATGAGATCTAAACATGAAGCACATGGTGGAGAAGACAACCATCTAGCTACTGCTATGGACCCATAGTCCAAGGTAGATGATGTCTACGCACTTCTATTCTTGTAGACACTTGTTGGGCCTCCAAGTGCAGAGGTTTGTAGAACAGCAGCAAGTTTCCCTTAACTGGATCACCCAAGGTTTATCGAACTCAGGGAGGTTAGAGGTCAAAGCTATCCCTCTCAAGCAACCCTGCAATTACGATACAGAAAGTCTCTTGTGTCCCCAACACACCCAATACACTTGTCAGATGTATAGGTGCACTAGTTCGGCGAAGAGATGGTGAAATACAAGTGGTATGGATGATTATAAGTAGCAAACGTGATATGAAATAAGTATCGCTGCGAGCAAACATGTAACAAAATAGCAAGTAAACGGTGTGCAATGCTTGGAAACAAGGCCTAGGGATCATACTTTCACTAGTGGACACAGTCCCAACAATATAACATGAATGAACAAATAAACAACTTCTCTCCACTATGGTACTCTGAATTACTCTCCTATTGAATAACACTAATCATTGTGTAGTGGCTACGGAAGCACCCCTTAAAGTTCATCAAGTACTTGACAAACACCACTCATAGAGACATCCAAATCAGATCACAATTCAAGATAGAAATCATTGCGACTTAGACCAAGTACTAACACGGTGCACGCACTGTCAACTTTACACCATGAAAGGAGGAATAGATCACTCAATACTATCATAGTAATAATTACTCTCATAATCCACAAGAGATCACAATCATAGCCTAAACCAAGTACCACCATGATGCACGCACTGTCACCGTTACACCATGGCAGGAGGAATAGATTACTTTAATAATACCACTAGAGTACACATAATATCTGAATAATAACATCTACTTGTTCAACATGATACAAAGCTCACGATCACATAAAGCTCACATCATGGGAGAGAGAGAGGTGAACCACATAGCTACCGGTAGAGCCCTCAGCCCCGGGGATGAACTACTCCCTCCTCATCATAGGAGACAGCAAGGTTGATGGAGATGGCGGTGAGGTCGATGGAGACGGTGGAGACGTCGATGGAGACCGATGGAGATGGCTCCGGGGGCACTTCCCCGTCCCGGCAGGGTGCCGGAACAGAGACTTCTGTCCCCCGAAATTCGTCGACGGTGGCGGCGGAGCTGCGGAACTGCTTCTGGAAAATTGCCGAATCCTCTAGGGTTTTCCGTCCCGAGGCTTTATATAGGCGAAGGGGCGATGTCAGAGGGCTGCCAGGGCCTCCTCACACAGGGGCGGCGCGGCCAGGGCCTGGGCCACGCCAGCCCTGTGTGAGGGAGGCCTGTGGCCCCTCTCCTTCCTCTCTTCGGATGTCTGGATGCTCCCGGGAAAAATAAGACTTCTGGCTTTTGTTTCGTCCAATTCCGAGAATATTTCCTGTGTATCACTCTGAAACACAAAAACAGCAGAAAACAGGGAACTGGCACTGTGGCAACTCGTTAATAGGTTAGTTTCAGAAAATGCATAAAAGTGCCACGAAGTGTAACGAAACATCGGGTAAATGGTGTAAAAACAAGCATGGCGCATCAAAAATTATAGATACGTTGGAGACGTATCAGCATCCCCAAGCTTAACTCCTGCTCGTCCTCGAGTAGGTAAGTGATAACAAAAGAATAATTTTTGAGGTGACATGCACCTACACAATCTTGATCATATATGTAAGCATTGGTGAGCTGGGATCATAAGAACTGAAAACATGGGCATGAAGATATAATCATGACAATAAGAACTTAGCAACCATGTTGTAAACATGCAAATGAACACAAACAAAAGATCATGAAAATGAAACAATGAAAGTCAAACGTGTGTTCAAATCATAAGGAAAAACATACAAATGGTTTTCAGCTTGTCCTTCAAAGAGAGCAAAACATAAATGCATAGGACACCTTCAAGTTTAAGAGGGCGACTAGATACAAATAATTTGAGAACAAGTGAAACCATGATCATGAATCAATCAATGAAAACTTTGGGACAATGCACATTATACTCAGAATGACAACTATGCTCTCTTAATGGTGCATAAAGATAGAAGGTGGTGACTCAACATAAAAGTAAAAGAAAGGCCCTTCGCAGAGGGAAGCAGTGATTAAACATGTGCTAGAGCTTTTCATTTGTAAAACAGAGAGATAAAAACTAGATTTTGAGAGGTGGTTGTCTTTGTCAACGACTGGCAATGGGGTTCTTACTATCTTCCATACAAAAATGAAGCAAGTTTTTGAGAGAGATTGGCACTTTTGTGCTCTTTTATAAAGCTTGGCACTCCTCCCCACCTTTTTTCCTTTCTCAAACCATGGCTAACCGATTCCATCGGGTGCCCACCAACATTCACATACCATGGAGGAGTGCCTTTTTTTTCTTTTTTTCTTTTTGGAATAAGCAATATGGAAGATAGCAAATCCGACCACTACGTCCCCATGAGCTGAAAACAGTGTCACAAAATGAGAAGTATTTTGAAGGTTTTTTGAAAGGTAGCACATGAAAATTTACTTGGAATGGCTTGCAAATACCATGCATAGGAATTTATAGTGGACACAATGGCAAACTTGGTTTTTGGGAGTTGGATGCACGAGTAGAGCTCATACTCAGTACAAAATGAGGGTTAGCAAAAGACTGGGAGCGACCAACTAAGAGAGCAATAATGGCCATAATCATGCAAAGCGACAAAGCGACATTAAAAGAAGCATAAGATGGCATCAAAAGTCAAAAACTAAATGATCATAGAGGCTATTGGTGACTTTGTAAGAGTCTAACATGTGTGAGCATGCGCCAAGTCAACCCAAATAAAGCATCAAGGAGAAAACCAAAATAATGCTTCCAAATAATTAAAACAACGCATGATTTTTTCAAAGGCTCATTAAGCAATCTCAGTCATTTGAGACAAGTCATGCTACAGCAAAAATCACTAAGCATACTATCAAAAAGACATCAAGCACGACATGCAAAAGCCTAGGCTGCAGTCTACACAAGCTCCTTCTTGTACCACTTTTTTGCATAAAGCTTTTTCTCTTTTCCAACACCATTTGAAATTTTTATAAACACCTCTTTTGATAAAAACCAATAAAGACCAGAGGCAAAAATATACCTTGATGAAAATATATAACAAGATCTGAACACAAATCAAGGTGAAAAACAAAGGCTAAACGCAGTAGCAGAAAAATAGAACACTCATTGAACGATAAGAGTGAAAACTAGAGTGTTCTTGGCAAATGAAAAGCGAGTTCATCTCCTCCAAAAGAAACATGATGTGATCTAACCATTTATTGCAGCAAACAAAACAAACTAACTAAGAAAACTAAAACAACTGACGCTCCAAGAAAAACGCATAGTGCATGAAGCAATAAAAATATAGTGTTTTGAAAGGTGACCTGATTTTTGCCGATGAAGAAGGGGTACCTCGGGGGCATCCCCAAGCTTTGACGCTTGTACTTCTTGGATATTTCTTGGGGTGATGCATGGGCATCCCCAAGCTTGAGCTTTTGTCCATTCTTCAACTCATCTCATCACTCTCCGATCCCTACACTTGAAAACTTCCTTCATACAAAACTAAACACAATTCTATTAGCAACATTAGTGTAAGCATAACATATAATCAACATGTTTTTGCTTCAGGTTTCAACCCAAAACCACCACATATTAAGCATATACTACTGTAGCAACTTCCCCAAAAGTTCCGTGATAAAAAGAACTCAAAAGAAAGCGATAAAGCGGCAAACACAAATATTGGCAGAAATCTGTCAAAACTGAACAGCTGAAAAAGGTCGAATTTTTTAGGGGTTTTATGTTGCTCAAATCAAAAAGTGTTCATCTAACGAAAGTTTGGATATAACCTGGGGCAAATTCACAAGAAATCACAGGTCCAAAAGATATATAGAGAATTTATACGAATTTTTACGGTGCAGCACCGAAAACAGTTTCAGGACAGCAACATCCCCAAATCTTACCTCACTCAAATTAGAGGCTTCTCTTGGCACAAAAATGAAATAAAAAGGATAAGGAGCGGTTATTACAGTAGTAATAACTTCCAAGACTCAAATAAAATAAAAAGTACTAAAAATAAAATAATGGGTTATCTCCCAAGAGTGCTTTTCTTTAACGCCTTTGAGCTAGGCGCAGTAATTTGCAAAGATGCTCATGTGGGCGCCATA
The DNA here is from genome assembly GCA_007115705.1 of Dactylis glomerata. Lineage (NCBI taxonomy): Eukaryota > Viridiplantae > Streptophyta > Magnoliopsida > Poales > Poaceae > Dactylis > Dactylis glomerata. The sequence continues at coordinate 394,187 of QXEO01001282.1, read as the reverse complement.
TAAGAGCTTGAGGCAAAGGCGCCATATAGGAACTTAAAGCAATAGAGAGCATCAAAAAGCAAGTATGGAGCACATTTAAATCTAAACCACTTCCTATGAAAAATAGGCTTGTAAAGAGACAAGTCATGAAAGCGCAAAGCAAAAAACATAGGAAGGCAAAACAAGTACAACTTCAAGAATTGCAACATAAAGAGGGGAAACTCAATATTGTTGAGATCCATCAAACCATGTTTCCCTCTCTCATAATAACTTTCAGTAGCATCATGAATAGAATTAATAATATAACTATCACATAAAGCATCCCTATCATGAGCCACATGCATAAAAGGATTAAAACTCCCTACATGAACAATAGTAGTAGGAGCAGATTCAACAGAATAATTATTCTCATCACCATAATCATCAAAAACAGGAGGCATATTGTAATCATAACTAATTTTATCCTCAAAAGTAGGTGAACTAAAAATATTATACCCATCATCACAAGCTAGAGAACTACTATGTCGCAAAGCATACTCATCAAACATATCATCATAAGAAGGAACATGGATAGCACTAATGGTACAACAATTATTAACCTTAGAATTGGTACCAAAAAGATTTTCAATATCAAAAGTAGAGTGCTTTTCCCAATCATGATCACTAACATAAGTAATAGGCATAGGAACATCATCCCAATCAGAATTATCATAATCTATAGCAGGATCATAACGCTTAGGGGAAGATACCGTGTCCTCTCGCCTCTTACTCCTCTTCTTCTTCTTCTTCTTCTTCTTCTTCTTCGTCTTCTTACTCTCTCCTTTAGGAGGGAGAGACTTGAAGGGCATCTTCTCCACATATTCTCTAGGAGGGAAAGGCATCTTCTCCACATAATCTGGTTTGCTGACAGGAACAACAGAAGAAACTTTGGAGGATTCCTCCTCTCTATTAATAAGATAAAAACATCTATCAGTCCTGTCATAGCTTGGCAAGATATCAAGTTTTATAAGACTTTGAATGTAAGTATTTGCAAGGCAATCTTTAGCACAATAGAGACGACAACCACGAAGGGTGCTATTAATATCAACATCATTCATATCTATCAAAGCAATCTTTCTAGATATCTCGTCACACGCCAAGAACAAAGTGAGCTCATCATGCTGATTGGGAGTAATCTTGTCATCACAATACAAACTTAAGGTACTAGAAGAGTAACTATTAGGGCTTGAGCATTGGAAATTAAAATGACCTATGTCATCGCAATGTTTACAAAGAAAAGGATAAAGCTCACAAACCTTTTTACCGATCTCACCTATATCCTTGTACCACATTCGGGTTTCTTCATTTGCATGGTGGACACAATAATCTTCCTTGTTGTAACTCTGTTCACAAGGTCTATGTACTCCACAAAAATTAACATGCTTATAAGAAATAGGACTTTTAGAAGTTTGAGCATGTTTATTGGAATCATCAACAACAATATCACTTTCTATGCAAGTGTCCTTAAAAGGTTCATGATACACGTCCCCATTTCCTTTAGGAACATTCATATGTGAAGCAAAGGCTTTAAAGCAATCAACCATAATTTGAGGATCAAGACCATATTTAGCACTAAGCTCTTGAAAATTAGCAGTTTCAGCGAAAGACTTAATGCAATCAAACTCGTAATTCATACCTGATCCTTTACCTTTGTCGCTATCCCAACCTTCAATATTGTTTTGAATTGTTTCAAGCAGATCCCACTTGGTGTCAACATCCTTGCTTGTGAAAGACCCATCAAAGCATGCATCTAGATAGTCCTTGTAATATCCTGAAAGCCTTGCATAAAAATTATTAATAACAATATTACGGGGAAGATCATGAATAGGACATTTGTGCATTAGTAACTTCAATCTTCCCCACGCTTGGGCAATGCTTTCTCCCTCATGCGGATGAAAATTATAAATGTAGTTCCTATCTTTATAAACCTGACTAGAAGGATAGAATTTAGAATAAAAGAGAGGTTCAATTTCATCCCAGTCAATAGATTGACCATCTTGGAGCAGTCGATACCACTCCTCAGCCCTGCCTTTCAGTGATAAAGAGAATAGCTTCTTCTTAACTTGGTTCATTGAAATACCTGCACACTGGAACAACTCGCATAATTCATGTATAAAGAGCAAATGATCACCAGGATGTACAGTTCCATCTCCTAAATAGCAGTTATCCCTAACACGTTCAACAATCTTCGTAGGTATTTTAAAAGGATGAGGAGCACAAGCATCACTAGAAACATCACATATGGGAGATAAAATATTATCAGAACAAACCTTCTCCACTAAAGCTGGGGGACTAAAAATATCATACTTAACAAAACCAGCTTCCCCAAGCTTAGACTTTTCTATAGCATTAGCATTAACGGTATTCAAAGCATTCGTACTAATAACATTGCTATGCGAAATAAGCTCCAAAGGATTTTCAATTTTCTCTTCAAATCTAAAATCAGGAAAAAGACTAAAGAACTCTTTGTTTTCCATTAAGCCTAACTAGTGAAAATAAAAACAAGAAACAAAAAGATGTAATTGCAGAATCTAAAGGAAATAACTTCGAGCACTCACACAGGAGGATGCGAGTACCTTTTACCTTACCTCCCCGGCAACGGCGCCAGAAAAGAGCTTGATGTCTACGCACTTCTATTCTTGTAGACACTTGTTGGGCCGCCAAGTGCAGAGGTTTGTAGAACAGCAGCAAGTTTCCCTTAAGTGGATCACCCGAGGTTTATCGAACTCAGGGAGGTTAGAGGTCAAAGCTATCCCTCTCAAGCAACCCTGCAATTACGATACAGAAAGTCTCTTGTGTCCCCAACACACCCAATACACTTGTCAGATGTATAGGTGCACTAGTTCGGCGAAGAGATGGTGAAATACAAGTGGTATGGATGATTATAAGTAGCAAACGTGATATGAAATAAGTATCACTGCGAGCAAACATGTAACAAAATAGCAAGTAAACGGTGTGCAATGCTTGGAAACAAGGCCTAGGGATCATACTTTCACTAGTGGACACAGTCCCAACAATATAACATGAATGAACAAATAAACAACTTCTCTCCACTATGGTACTCTGAATTACTCTCCTATTGAATAACACTAATCATTGTGTAGTGGCTACGGAAGCACCCCTTAAAGTTCATCAAGTACTTGACAAACACCACTCATAGAGACATCCAAATCAGATCACAATTCAAGATAGAAATCATTGCGACTTAGACCAAGTACTAACACGGTGCACGCACTGTCAACTTTACACCATAAAAGGAGGAATAGATCACTCAATACTATCATAGTAATAATTAATCTCATAATCCACAAGAGATCACAATCATAGCCTAAACCAAGTACCACCATGATGCACGCACTGTCACCATTACACCATGGCAGGAGGAATAGATTACTTTAATAATACCACTAGAGTACACATAATATCTGAATAATAACATCTACTTGTTCAACATGATACAAAGCTCACAATCACATAAAGATCACATCATGGGAGAGAGAGAGGTGAACCACATAGCTACCGGTAGAGCCCTCAGCCCCAGGGATGAACTACTCCCTCCTCATCATAGGAGACAGCAAGGTTGATGGAGATGGCGGTGAGGTCGATGGAGACGGTGGAGACGGTGATGGAGACCGATGGAGATGGCTCTGGGGGCACTTCCCCGTCCCGGCAGGGTGCTGGAACAGAGACTTCTGTCCCCCGAAATTCGTCGACGGTGGCAGCGGAGCTGCGGAACTGCTTCTGGAAAATTGCCGAATCCTCTAGGGTTTTCCATCCCGAGGCTTTATATAGGCGAAGGGGCGATGTCAGAGGGCTGCCAGGGCCTCCTCACACAGGGGCGGCGCGGCCAGGGCCTGGGCCGCGCCAGCCCTGTTTGAGGGAGGCCTGTGGCCCCTCTCCTTCCTCTCTTCGGATGTCTGGATGCTCCCGGGAAAAATAAGACTTCTGGCTTTTGTTTCGTCCAATTCCGAGAATATTTCCTGTGTATCACTCTGAAACACAAAAACAGCAGAAAACAGGGAACTGGCACTGTGGCAACTCGTTAATAGGTTAGTTTCGGAAAATGCATAAAAGTGCCACGAAGTGTAACGAAACATCGGGTAAATGGTGTAAAAACAAGCATGGAGCATCAAAAATTATAGATACGTTGGAGACGTATCAGTAGACTACTCACTCATCGCTCTGGAGGCAAGCATGGCGATGAAGAAGACCTCCGGTGGCGATTCCCCTCTCCGGCAGGGTGCCGGGAAGAGCTTCTGGACCCTCCTGATCTTCGGGTCGACTGCGGCGACGGATCGCGATGTGTTCTGGAAAAGTGATCGGGTGTTTAGGTTTTTTTCCATCGGGGGGTCTTTATAGGCGAAGGGGCGATGTCAGAGGTGGGGCCAGGTGCCCTCACACCATGGCGGCGCGGCCCAGGCCCTGGCCGCGCCAGCCTGGTGTGTGGGGCCCCTGTGTCCCCTGATCACTCTAAGATTTACACATATATCTGAACCTTGCAACCATAAATCTTGTCTGTTTTACCTCGTTTCTACCAGTGTTACACCAAAATTTTACATCATCTGATCCTTTGTCACAGATCAGTGCGCCAAGGCACTTAAATCTACAAGTCAGAGCAATTCAAACATCAGCTCAAGCCACCAGGAAAGGAAGAGTACAGCTTGAGGAGTAAGAAAGAAGCCAACGGCAGGAGCTGGCTGCCACGGCACAAAAGGACAGGAAAAACGGAAAAGCAGACTAGCTGCTGCCGCCACCTTTTTCCCTCCACTCCATCCATCGCCACACATATACACCATCCAACCCCCATCTCCATCTCTCATCTGGCCACACAACCACTCCATCCATGGCCACATCGCCACACAACCACTCCATCCATCCACCACTCCACAAAAATCTTCCTCCTCCATAGTCCAACACACCGAAATCTTCACCTTTTCCACCCACTTTTCCCTCTACTCCTCTGCTGCAACAAGATCAGATCAACGGCGCAAGAAAGAACACCATGAACACCACCAAGAACACTTCCAAGAACGTCAAGATGGACAAGGCTCGAATGATCTGAAGGCCAAGCTCTTCTTCATCCCTCTTCATCCTCTGCCACGACAGCAACATCTCTGCCTTCTTCTACTTTCTCTGCCACGGCAAGCCTTCGGTGACCAACAGCAGCCTCTCTCTCCTCTCCCCCATGCTCTGTGATCTGTTGTGTTGACCTTGCACTGTAAAACAGTTTGAACCTTGTCCTAGATCTTTGCTATGGTTTGAGTGACACACTCCATTGTAAACTCCAAGATTACTGTGATTTCTGTGTTGCATCTGCCTGATCTGTTAGGTGCAAGACTAGCCTCTGCATCTAGTCCCAAAAATGCATCCCTGCCTCACTTGCTCGTTTGTCCTTTGTTTCCTTGCCTGACAAACAAGAAACATTGGATTTGTTATGTTAAAACTTCCCTGCCTCACTTGCTCGTTTGTCCTTTGTTTCCTTGCCTGACAAACAAGAAACATTGGATTTGTTATGTTAAAAACTTCCAACCTAAAACCTCCTGTTATTTTCCTGTTTACAACACCAAAAAAACCCCACTTTTCTGCTTAGCTTCTGGAAATTAGGAAATAGTCTCATTTGTGTTGATCCCTGTGGAGACGACTAGAAAAACCCCCCTATAATCTCAGCAGATCAAAATTGGCGCCGTTGCCGGGGATCAACTTTTGATTGTTTCCTTAGATTACAGTAGACTAAGCTGTGTAAATACTTGTTCCAATTTGCAATCTTTGATTGTCTGTTTTAATGACTTGTCTGTGATCAAGCTTAGAACTTTTATTAGGGGATTTAGTTCACTAACCCTTGATCAAGTTCTTGTCTGTAATTGTGTGTAGAACAATGATTTCATCTAATCTCCGTGGGAATTCAGTTGATGCAGTCCTCTGAAGATTCTCCACTAGCCCCATTTGATCCTGAGCCAGAGAGGACTTTGTTTGCAAGAAAGAGAGCAGCTTCTGAAGTTTCTGCTGAAGATTTGGAAACCTCTGTCTCAGATTTGGAATCGTCATCCTCAGATTTCAGCATGGGTGATAAGAAGTTGAGAGATTTGTGGATTCCCAAGGACCAGATCAACAATGCAGATGTGATTATGCCTGCAATACAAGCAAACAACTGGGAAATCAAGCCAGCTCTGATCAATATGGTGCAACATAATCCCTTCAAAGGTTCTGCTTTGGAGAGCCCCCATGAGCATATCAGAAACTTTCTGGAGTACTGCAACACTTTGAAGCACAATGGTGTTCCTCCTGAAGCCATCAGGATGCAATTGTTTCCCTTCTCACTGTCTGGACTTGCAAAAGTTTGGTTCCACTCTCTTCCTATTCACTGCAGAGACACATGGGAACATGTTCTTCAAGCCTTCTTTGAGAGATATTTCCCTCCAACCAAAGCAGCTGAGTGCAGAGACAAGATAACAAGATTTGTGCAATATGAAGGAGAAAGCCTGTATGATACTTGGCAGAGATACCAAGGTCTCATCAGGATGTGCCCCAACCATGGCCAGGAGCAATGGCTCATCTTGCAAACCTTCTACAAGGGTTTGACAGAGCAAACCAGATCATTTGTTGACTCAGCTGCTGGAGGTGGAATCATGAACAAGACCCTTGATGAAGCTACTGAGTTGATTGAGAGCATGGCATCACACAAATTCTCCTGGACAAATGAAAGAGCTGTCCACCCCAACAATCAGCTGCAGATTCAGTCAAGTGGCCAGAATGCTTTGGAAGCCAAGTTGGAGAGTTTAACAACTCAGCTTGCCCAGCTCATGACAGAAAGAAACAGCCAAGCTTTGGTTCCTGTCAACCAAGTTACTTCTGCCTGTGCAATTTGTGGAAAAGAAGGCCATTCTCTCATGGAATGTACCTTGTCTGCACCTCCTGAAGCCATGATATCAGAGGTGAACTATGCCCAGAATCAAGGACCATATTCCCAAAGTTACAACCCCTCTTGGAGAAACCACCCCAACCTTTCTTACAAGAGCAATAATCAGCAAAATTACCCAGCACCAGGGCAGCAGCACTATGCCCAAGCATCCCAGCAGAGTTACCAACAGCCTGGACAACAAAATTTCAGACCCCAAGGTCAAGTGCAACACCCACAACAACAACACCACCCAGTACATCAGCAAACTACTTCATCCAGCAGTAGCAGCCAATCTGAGCTTGGAGAAATGATGAAGCTACAGAAGGAAATGTTCAGTGGAATGCAAGAAACTATGAAAATGCAATCTGAACTTTTCTACAAGACTATGCAGCAACTCACTGCTGGAATCCAGACCAACAACATTGGAAAACAAGCTGAAGGAAAACTGCCAGCCCAAACAGAGAAAAACCCAAAACAGTGTGGTGCCCTTTCCACTACTGAAGTTATGGATGCAGTCACCACTAGGAGTGGGGTGAACACTGAACCCTTACTCAAAACCCCACCAAATGTCACTTATGTTGCTCCACAGAGAAGACCCACCGTGCAGCAACAATCACCTCCAGAAATTGTTCTGCCAAGGCAGGAAAAATCTACAGGACAGCCTGCCCAGACAGAAAACCCTGCCAAGGCACAGATCTCTGCCACAGAACCAACAGAGAAGCCTTTGTTGATGAAAGTGCCATTTCCAGAGAGATTGGACAAGACCAAGGAGGAGAAGCAATACTCTAAATTCCTTGAGACCATGAAGGAAGTGCAAATCACCATCCCCATCTTGGATGCAGTGTTGCACATTCCCCTATATGCAAAGTTTTTCAAAGATCTGATCACAAGGAAGAGGAGTTTGGACAGCCCTGAGTTAGTAGCCTTGACAGAAGATTGCAGTGCTGTGATCTTGAACCACATGCCCAAGAAGCTACAAGACCCTGGAAGTTTCAGCATTCCCTGTGTGTAGTGGGAAGAAAAACCTTCACAGCCCTTTGTGACTTAGGTTCCTCTGTGAGTGTGTTACCCTCTGCTGCAAGCCAGATTCAGCAGCTGGGAACGTTGAAGCCTACCCCAATGACACTTCAACTTGCTGATAGAACCCTGAGAAAACCAGTAGGAGTCCTTGAAGATGTGCCAGTCCAAGTTGGCAACTTTGCATATCCTGTGGACTTTGTTGTGCTAGAGATGGAAGACAATGCTGAATCAATGATTCTAGGCAGGCCATTCTTGGCAACTGCTGGTGCCATAATTGATGTCAAAGGTGGAACCCTCAAATTACAATTTGGATCAGAGCAAGCTGAATTCAGCATGAAACATGCCACTCATTTACCCAATGTTCCTGAACATTGCCATTCCATTGATATTGTTGAAAGAAGTGTGCTAGAAACTTTGCCAGAACCTGAGCAAGAAGAGCCTGAAGCTCAAGTCTTTGTTACTGCTGAAACCACCAATGTACAGCAGCTCTGTGAAGTGAAAATTTGTGAAATTTTACCTGTGTCAAGTGCAAGAGAACCAGCTCATCTAGCTCACCATTCTGTTGTGGAGCTCAAAGAATTGCCTTCCCATCTGAAATACTCATTCTTGGAGAAGGAAAAGTTACACCCTGTGATTATTAGTTCAGCCCTTTCAAGTGAGCAAGAGGAAAGTCTTCTGTCTATTCTGAAGCTGTACAAGAATGTCATTGGATATTCCATTGATGACATCATGGGCATTAGTGAGAAAGTGTGTTCTCACAGGATCCACTTAGAAGAAGGCAGCAAGCCAACAAGAGAAGGACAGAGGAGACTAAACCCTGCTATGCAAGATGTAGTAAAGAAGGAAGTTCTGAAATTGTTAAAGGCTGGAATGATATACCCCATCTCTGACAGTGAGTGGGTGAGTCCTATCCACATTGTGCCCAAGAAAGGTGGCTACACTGTTGTTGAAAATGAAGAAGGAAGGCTCATGACCACAAGACCTGTTACAGGATGGAGGATGGTGAATGACTTCAGAAAATTGAACAAAGCTACAAGAAAAGATCACTTCCCTCTGCCATTCATGGACCAGATGCTTGAGAGACTTGCTGGCCAGAAGTACTACTGCTACCTTGATGGTTACTCTGGATTTCTGCAGATTCCAATCCACCCTTCTGACCAAGACAAGACCACATTCACCTGCCCATATGGAACCTTTGCTTACAAAAGGCTACCATTTGGCCTTTGCAATGCTCCAGGCACCTTTCAGAGATGCATGATGTCCATATTTTCTGATTACATTGAGAAGATTATGGAAGTTTTCATGGATGATTTCACTGTGTATGGAAAAGACTTTGAAGCCTGCTTGAAGAACCTCACCTTAGTCCTTCACAGATGCTCTGAGCAAAATTTGATCCTGAACTGGGAAAAATGTCACTTCCTTGTCACTGAAGGCATTGTGTTGGGCCACCTTGTGTCTGCTAGAGGAATTGAGGTGGACAAGGCAAAGGTAGATGTGATTGCCAAGCTACCCCCTCCGGAAAATGTGAAGGGAATTCAAAGCTTCCTGGGCCATGCTGGCTTCTACAGGAGGTTTATCAAGAACTTCTCCTATCTTGCCAAGCCACTCACCAATCTCCTGAATCATGAAGTGAAGTTTGTGTTTGATGACACTTGTTTGCAAGCATTCAACCAATTGAAAGATGCTCTCATCACAGCCCCTGTTGTTCAACCTCCTGACTGGACACTGCCATTTGAACTTATGTGTGATGCAAGTGACTTTGCTGTTGGAGCAGTCCTTGGCCAGAGGAAAGACAAAGCTGTGCATGTTATACATTATGCAAGCAAGACTTTGGATGATGCTCAGATCAATTACACCACCACAGAGAAGGAGCTGCTTGCTGTTGTGTTCTCATTTGATAAGTTTAGACCATACCTGGTTGGACACAAGTGCATTGTCTACACAGACCATGCAGCAATCAGATATTTAGTGAGCAAAAAGGATGCTAAACCAAGGCTCATCAGATGGATCCTTCTGCTCCAAGAGTTTGACATAGAAATTAGAGACAAGAAAGGGTCAGAGAACTCAGTTGCTGATCACTTGTCCAGAATCAACATTGATGAAAACAGAGAGATTCAAGACTTGATGCCAGGAGAACAGCTCATGGCAGTCAGTGCCACTTCACCTTGGTATGCTGACTTTGTGAACTTCCTAGCTTGTGATATTGTGCCAGCAGATCTCTCCTACCAACAAAAGAAAAAATTCCTCCATGATGTCAAGAGTTACTATTGGGATGAACCTTTTCTGTACAAACATTGTGCTGATGGCATTGTGAGAAGGTGTGTTCCCTCTGATGAAAAAAGTGATGTGATGTTCCAATGCCATTCAGGATTGTATGGAGGACATGCTGGAGTGTTTAAGACTCAAGCCAAGATTTTGCAAGCTGGTTTCTTTTGGCCAAGTATGTTCAGAGATGTTCATGAGTACATAATGAAGTGTGATCCTTGTCAAAGAGCAGGAAAGATGTCAAAGAGAAATGAAATGCCCCAAACAGGAATCTTGGAAGTGGAATTGTTTGATGTTTGGGGAGTTGATTTTGTTGGACCCTTGCCATCTTCTCAAGGCTACAAGCATATTTTAGTTGCTGTCGACTATGTGTCAAAATGGGTTGAAGCCATTCCCACTGTTAACGCTGATGCCAAGGCAGTTTGTAGAATGTTCAAGACTGTCATTTTCCCGAGATTTGGAGTGCCAAGAGTTGTAATCAGTGATGGTGGTGCTCACTTCAACAATGACCAGTTTGAGAAGATTCTGACCAAGTATGGAGTGAAGAATCACAGAGTGACAACCCCTTATCATCCGCAGGCCAATGGCCAAGTGGAGTTGTCAAACAGGGAAATCAAGCAAATCTTGGAGAAAGTTGTGTCCAAGACCAGAGGAGACTGGTCAATGAAATTGCCCGACACTTTGTGGGCTTACAGGACAGCATACAAGACACCCATTGGCATGTCACCTTTCAGAATTGTCTATGGCAAGGCTTGCCATCTGCCAGTCGAATTGGAGCACAGAGCGCATTGGGCAATCAGGAAGCTGAACTTGGACATTGGCAAAGCAGGAAACATGAGGAAAATGCAGTTGTGTGAGCTTGAAGAGCTCAGGAATGATTCCTATGAAAGTGCAAAGATTTACAAGGAGAAGACCAAGAAATGGCACGACTCCCACATTCTGAGAAGGGAATTCAAGGAAGGGCAGTCAGTGCTTGTGTATGATTCCAAGTTACACTTATTCTCTGGAAAGTTCAAGTCCAGATGGTTTGGCCCTTGTGTTATCAAAAAAGATCTAGGCCATGGTGCCTTTGAGGTTTATAGCTCAGCTGAGGGAACATTCAAAGTAAATGGCCAGAGGTTGAAGCACTACAGGATTGGAGATTTGATTGAAAACCAAGTTGAAGAAGATGATGAATCAGAGGATGGTTCCAATGCATCCTCTACCCATGCAAACCAGTGATGATGAAGCTATAGTCAAGCTAGTGACTTTAAACAAGCTCTCTTCCAGGAGGAAACCTGGTATCCCTTGTATCATATATTTCCCTTTCACCTTTTTATGTTTTTGCCTTGTGTGTTTGTTTCTTTTTGTTGTTTCAGTGAGAACTTGGATATGGAGAAAGATTGCTGTTGATTGACAAGGCAGCGAAGCAGGAAAACCACCAGGTGAACACTTTCCATTTCCACACATTTGTTAAAATCTGAATCAGAATATCCTATACTGTTGGTTGATCTTGTGTGAAAGTACTTTGTTAAGGAATGAATCAATTTCGCTTGCTTGGACCTGAAAATATCACTTTGCATGCTATGAAGAACTTTGCTTTGAATCTGCTTATAACTCTCGCAAATGCTTTGTTCAGAGCCTAGTTCCACTTTAGAACTTTTGTATGGCTTTACTCAAAGAACCTGTGAAACATCAGCATATTTGTTAATTGCCCTAAGAATGAAGTTCATGATCCATTTCTTAGCCCCTAACCAATTGCATCTGTTGCATTTTTTGCATTAGCAAACATGATCTCTGGATTGTGATTTGTGAAGCGCTAACATACTAACATACTAACATATTAACAGAAAGGAAAAAGTTTAGCATTAGCAACCATGATCTCTGGATTGTGGTGTGTGAAGCACTAACCTGAAAATGCTAAGTAAAACTTATTGTAAATACCCAAAGCACTAGCACCTATGATCCTGGGATTGTAGTGTGTGAAGCACTAACTAAGTTGACCCATCAAGCTAAGTTACTAACTGACTAACTTGTCTATGCATTAGCCTATTATGTTCCTGGGAACTGTAATGGGTGAGGCACTAATTTTGCATTACATATTGGGCTATGTACTGGATCTTGAGTTTTCAATTTTAGAGTCAATTACTTTAGACTCATGTGTCCATGTTGTTTGATCTAGACATACTCAAATTCTCTTGTGAAACTCGTTCTTGAATTGGCAATTGCAAGACTTATCTGCATTGAGTCAGCAATGTCCCTCATCATGCCCTGTTACATTTTGTTTGGTACAATGCACCATTCTTTACTTGAGGACAAGCAAAGGTTTTGGTCTGGGGGTTTTGATCACTCTAAGATTTACACATATATCTGAACCTTGCAACCATAAATCTTGTCTGTTTTACCTCGTTTCTACCAGTGTTACACCAACATTTTACATCATCTGATCCTTTGTCACAGATCAGTGCGCCAAGGCACTTAAATCTACAAGTCAGAGCAATTCAAACATCAGCTCAAGCCACCAGGAAAGGAAGAGTACAGCTTGAGGAGCAAGAAAGAAGCCAACGGCAGGAGCTGGCTGCCACGGCACAAAAGGACAGGAAAAACGGAAAAGCAGACTAGCTGCTGCCGCCACCTTTTTCCCTCCACTCCATCCATCGCCACACATATACACCATCCAACCCCCATCTCCATCTCTCATCTGGCCACACAACCACTCCATCCATGGCCACATCGCCACACAACCACTCCATCCATCCACCACTCCACAAAAATCTTCCTCCTCCATAGTCCAACACACCGAAATCTTCACCTTTTCCACCCACTTTTCCCTCTACTCCTCTGCTGCAACAAGATCAGATCAACGGCGCAAGAAAGAACACCATGAACACCACCAAGAACACTTCCAAGAACGTCAAGATGGACAAGGCTCGAATGATCTGAAGGCCAAGCTCTTCTTCATCCCTCTTCATCCTCTGCCACGACAGCAACATCTCTGCCTTCTTCTACTTTCTCTGCCACGGCAAGCCTTCGGTGACCAACAGCAGCCTCTCTCTCCTCTCCCCCATGCTCTGTGATCTGTTGTGTTGACCTTGCACTGTAAAACAGTTTGAACCTTGTCCTGGATCTTTGCTATGGTTTGAGTGACACACTCCATTGTAAACTCCAAGATTACTGTGATTTCTGTGTTGCATCTGCCTGATCTGTTAGGTGCAAGACTAGCCTCTGCATCTAGTCCCAAAAATGCATCCCTGCCTCACTTGCTCGTTTGTCCTTTGTTTCCTTGCCTGACAAACAAGAAACATTGGATTTGTTATGTTAAAACTTCCCTGCCTCACTTGCTCGTTTGTCCTTTGTTTCCTTGCCTGACAAACAAGAAACATTGGATTTGTTATGTTAAAAACTTCCAACCTAAAACCTCCTGTTATTTTCCTGTTTACAACACCAAAAAAACCCCACTTTTCTGCTTAGCTTCTGGAAATTAGGAAATAGTCTCATTTGTGTTGATCCCTGTGGAGACGACTAGAAAAACCCCCCTATAATCTCAGCAGATCATCCCCCCTCCTACTTCTCTTCGGATCTCTGGAAGCTCCCGGACAAAATAAGACTTCAGGAACTTGTTTCGTCCAATTCCGAGAATATTTCCTGTGTATCACTTCTGAAACACAAAAACAGCAGAAAACAGGGAACTGGCACTGTGGCGACTTGTTAGTAGGTTGGTTTCAGAAAATGCATAAAAGTGCCACGAAGTGTAACGAAACATTGGGCAAATGGTGTAAAAACAAGCATGGAGCATCAAAAATTATAGATACGTTGGAGACGTATCACTAGGGCCAAGTAAGCAGAGAAAGCCCATGCGGATGCTAACAAGGAGCGTATGCAGTGGGATCAGGCCGTAACTGAATGCCTGAATAAAATGTCGGCTCTTGCTGGAGGTAAATACCATGCTTTGCCCTTCTTTGTTGAGTTGCAAAATTCTGATGCTTGCTGATGTGTGCGTTTTTTCTGTCTTTGTCTCCTTGGTTGTTTAGAACATACTGGGGTGTCTTCGTCTCCTTGGTTGTTTCGCTGGATCTGAAAGGCGAATCGAACCTAGTGGTCCGACGTGAAAGTTTAGACTTCCGATTGTCAAATCCATATCTTGATCCATGCACTCGAATGCTTGCGTGAAACTTGACTCGTGAGGTTGAAAATCGACGGTTCCGAAGAGTATCTGGATTTCGTCGACTTCCGGATTGCTGTTGGCTAAAAGCGAAAAAGCCATCGAATTCATGATTCCAACACCCAGAGTCCCCACGGTTGGCGCCAATTGACGAGGGTTAACTCGACAAATGTCCTAGATAAAGGACTTACGATCGGGGAGATAGGGCGTCGGATGAACTCGAAGGTAAAATCAGTCAAACAAGGTGTGTGTCGAAAGTAAACGTGGGGGTAAACCTGGCTTGCTTTCAATCTGTCCCTCACCGTCCTCTCCTGGCCCCTATATATAGGTGGCCAGGTCTCAAGGATCGGGAGGGATCCGATACAGATTACAATATTGACATACGACATGAACTCGTATTTCGACTAGCGTTACAACTGGGCCTAGCTTAACGGGCCTCAGGGGTACTCAACTGTCGGGCTCTATTATCTATATCCTTGTCAATCATATACAAAACACTAGCTTGAGTACATAAGCCTATAAACCCTGTATCCCATCTCCATGAAGGGAGTGGGGAGCAATACACCAAAAACACAATACAAAAAGATCGATTAACACCATATCGTCCAATCAAAAATTGTTGATAGAAATATATCAATCCTCAGTACTTGTACCCATGGCACCCATCCTCTTTGTATGTTAAACACATACTATGTGGCAATGTACTCTAATTAAGAATTGTTTGTCGTGTTTGAGACCAATCCTCATGTGCATTATAGACGTAGTAGGTGTAGATACATATGAAATCGAACATGTCAACTTGTCTTCCTCGTCGGTGCAAAGGGATCCGGTCGATGGTGATGTCGCCTCACGTCGATCGGCTTCCCGGTGGCGGATTGCTTGGCTCATGGGGTGTGGCAGTCCATGGCGAGGAGGAAACGGTGGTCCAGTTGGTGAGGCGTGTGAGGACGCTATGCACCATCGGTGGCGGATGTGGGTGTCGTAGTCCTCGTTGGAGGCAATGGTGGTGGTGTCACTCGCTCTATTGATTTCAGTGGAAACCCCAAATCCGAGGGAGGCCATCATTGACGACGGCGACCGTGGGCGTCATAGTCCTCATTAGACACGTTGAGAGGGCTTCCAGGACCGGATGATGGCGACGTGCCCGTCGTAACCCTCGTGGGGGCATCATCTTTGAAGACATACATCCGCTGGTGGGACATGTGGACGGCTTTGGTAGCTGGGGTGGCGGTCTCCACGTGCTACTTGCATGTGAACCAAGACAGAGCGGCGTGGCATCTACCATCTACGATTACAAGTCTTGGCGTCATGGTGCAGCGGGGTTTGATCTTTGTATTTTCCTTTTAATACTATGTTGATTAATTTAAATAAAAAATAGTTTGTTTGCATCAAACTCCAATTCGAAAAAAAAATGTCGACTTGTCTATGTGTTGAATATTAATTAAGTGGATCCCGCTATGTCCCGCTTCCAAGCCATTCGAGGCCATGTGTCCAAACTTGAAACTTAGCGGTGGGTCATAAGTGATCCCGCTTTTTGGACAACCTATAGTCCGATCCAGACGTTGCCATTCCAAGACATGACAACTCCGGTTGGGTTGCTTGGCCATGCTTATCTTTTTTTTTGAGAGAGCTTGGCCATGTTAATCAAGTTACAGGATCTTTGGACAACCATAGGATGACCATCCACGTGTGCATGCATTGCATGCCCTTGCAAGGCAAGCGCGGGCGGCTCCGAGTCCGGGCGAAACTGATCCCGCGCCAGCGGTGGGGCTACCGCCGGAGGAAGGCAGGACAGGTGTACGGGCACCTAGCCAACCTCGGACCTCAGACCAATCTAGCTAGCTAGCCGCGCGTGTTGCATGCGGCTCGCTCGCGTACGTCCTTTGAGTGAGGACCACGGAAATCGACCGTCGGTAGCCAGGACTCACCGGAAATCGGGCGGAAATTTGTACGGGTTCTAGCTGTCAAAGGTGGGTAGGTAGGTGGAGGACGTACACGGCCAGCGGACGGACGAACGTCACGGTCCGTGCGTGGCGCGTCCGGATCTTTCGATGTCCAGTCTCGGTCTCGGTCGGAACTCGGCCGTGTATATTGTATGACTAGCGTCCCTTGTCGATACTCGATCGATAAATTGGACCGACACGTCTCGGACGCGCGTCACGTTCCTTCAGACAAGTAAGGCTGCGTCGTAGTACGAAACGCTGCGTGCACGAAATTAACGCAGCTAGCGTCATGTGTGTGTCAAATCTCGATCGAGTAGTATCTCTCATCATGCGTGTGGCGGCATTTCAACATTTTAATTACTTGTACGTTTATATAAACTGAAATAACCTTCTTTTCGAGCTAGACTAGACGAAGAATCTGGCGAGGTTCAAAGGACAAGAAGGACGTACGCAAAGGGAGAAGCGGGACACGTTTGCTATGTGCCGACACACAAGCTAGCAAAACGTTCGAAGTCGCGTTTTAGCACACCGCTCGAATGAATCTTCTGCACACTTCAACCACCTGTAACTCCTACTCTAGCTTTCCTGCAAATATTTGCATAGTGCTGCGTTGAAGCTATAGCTAGAGCAGAGGCTCATCTTTTGCCAATTATTGCAGTAGAATATCAGTGTCGTCGTCTCAGCTAGGGCCTGCTGCCATGCACATCCATGCATGCGTATAGAGAAAGAAAAAGCATATAGCTACGCATGCATATGAAGCCATGAACTCGTGCGTGTGCAGGGAAAAAAACATGTTCCGATCGTTATCCAACACGGCCGAGCTACTCTCTCCCTCTGTTTCTAAAATATAGTGTGACGTAGTATAAGAAAGTCAAAGTCCAATTATTGCTGTATAATATCAATGTCTCAAGCCTAGCTAGCATGGATATCGCTGCATGCATATGCAACAACTCGTGTCACCCGGCCCTTGCTCTATGTGAACTAGCTACCATAATAAGGACCCAATTCCAAAAATAGGTCCCGGCCTCCCCTAGAACATTCTTTTTTTCCTGAAAATCTTAAACAGTGCCATCTTAAATTTTTTGAAACTAAATTCACATGTAAATCTAATTTTATAGGGGTATTTTTCCATTTTTAGTATAGCCTACACGTTTTTTTAAATAAATACAATTTTACAAATACATGTATGTGCGAAAAAATATCAACTTTAAGAACTTGTAAACTATGAAGTTCACATTTATTTTTAAAATACAGCTCGCCCCTCACGCATAAGGACTCGTAGAATTATATTGAGCATGCTAACACTAGTGGAAAAAGGGTCTTATGTTCAGGACCTTTAGCACCGGTTGTGTATTAAACCGGTGCTAAAGGTCCCTCCAAGGAAGCCAGATTGGCCATAGCAGTACGACAGTAATTAGTCCCGATTCGTCCGGTACCTTTAGTCCCGGTTGGGGACACCAACCGGGATTAAAGGGGTTTGCGGCCAGCTGGCTTCCTGCCAGACCCCTTTAGTCCCGGTTGGTGTCTCCAACCGGGACTAAAGGCTAAAGGTCCCGGCCTATTTAATGCAGCCACCTGCCGCTGGCCGCGCCCTCTCCCTCTCCCCTATTTTTTTCCTCCTAGAAGAGTGGTCGGGGTGTTAGAATTGTTTTCCCCTTCTATGCACAAGAGGTGTTTGATGAAATGTGTGAGTGAATTTTTTCCTCCTCTATTCTTCACCACCGAGTTCTAGTTTATCCACTATTTGTCAAGATTTCGCGCGGTCCCATCTATTCAAGTGTTCTGAGAGGTTGGCAACTATAAGCTCTTGAGTAATTTTAGTAATGGACTAATTTTAGCATTGTGATTGCGTTTGATATAATTATAACTTGCAGATGAGCCATCCATGGATGTATGCTGACCGACGCTCTGCTGAATTCATTGAAGGCGTGCGTTGTTTTCTCAAAGTGGCTGAGGCAAACAAGCGGAATGGTTTTATGTGTTGTCCTTGCAGTTCCTGTCGAAATGAGAAGGATTACTCTTGCTTAAGCACCCTTCACTTTCACCTGATTCGGTGGGGTTTCATGCCCGGGTATAATTGTTGGACCAAGCACAGAGAAAGAGGGGTTATGATGGAAGACGGTGAAGAAGAAGAGAATAATGACAACTATCGTCAAATGTTCCCTGAATACGGTGATACTGCAATGGAAGAAGAAGAAGGTGATGAACGGGCATCAGTTGAGCCCGCTGATGATCTTAGTCGGGTCATTTCTGATGCGAAGCGAGACTGTGTAACAGAAAAGGAGAGGTTGCAGTTCGAGCATATGTTACAGGACCACAAAAAATTGTTGTACCCAAATTGTGAAGATTGCCAGAAGAAGCTGGGTAGCACATTGGAATTGTTGAGATGGAAGGCAGAGAACGGTGTGACTGACTCAGGATTTAATAAGTTGCTGATAATGATGAAGAAACTGCTTCCAAGGGATAACGAATTGCCCGCCAGTACGCATGAAGCAAAGAAGCTTGTCTACCCTCTTGGATTAGACGTACAGAAGATACATGCTTGCCCTAATGACTGCATTCTCTACCGGGGTGAGGAGTATGAGAATTTTGATGCATGCCCGGTATGCACTGCACTGCGGTATAAGATCAGACGGGATGACCCTGGTGATGTTGAGGGCGAGCCACCCAGGAAGAGGGTTCCTGCCAAGGTGATGTGATATGCTCCTATAATACCGCGATTGAAACGTTTGTTCAGAAATGAAGAGCATGCCAAGTTGATGCGATGGCACATGGAGGACCGTAAGAAAGACGAGATGTTGAGACACCCCGCTGATGGGTTACAGTGGAGAAAATTTAGAGAGAGTTCCCAGACATTGCAGGTGATGCAAGAAACTTATGGTTTGGTCTAAGTACAGATGGCATGAATCCTTTTGGGGAGCAGAGCTGCAGTCACAGCACCTGGCCCGTTACTCTATGTATCTACAACCTTCCTCCTTGGTTGTGCATGAAGCGGAAGTTCATTATGATGCCAGTGCTCATCCAAGGTCCGAAGCAACCCGGCAACGACATTGATGTGTACCTAAGGCCATTAGTTGATGAAGTTTTATAGCTGTGGGCCAAACCAGGTGTACGTATGTGGGATGAGCACAAACAAGAGGAATTTGACCTACGAGCGTTGCTTTTCGTAACCATCAATGATTGGCCTGCTCTTAGTACCATTTCAGGACAGTCAAATAAGGGATACAATGCATGCACGCACTGTTTGGATCAGACAGAAAGTATACATCTGGACAAATGTAGGAAGAATGTGTACCCGTGGTATCGTCGTTTTCTTCCAAACAAGCATCCCTGTCGGAAAAAAGGCAAGCACTTCAATGGAGAGATAGAGATCCGGTCGAAGCCAACCCGCCGTACCGGTGATGATGTCTTTGATATGGTCAAGGATTTAAGAGTAATCTTTGGAAAGAGTCTTGGCAGACAACCTGTTCCGAATGACGCTGACGGACACGCACCCATGTGGAAGAAGAAATCTATATTTTGGAAGCTTGAGTATTGGAAAGTCCTGGAGGTCCGCTCTGCGATCGACGTGATGCACCTGACGAAAAATCTTTGCGTGAATCTACTAGGATTCTTGGGCTTGTATGGGAAGACAAAAGATACACCAGAAGCACGTGAGGACCAGCAACGTTTGAAAGGACGAGATGGCATGCATCTAGAGCGGTTTCAAGGTCCTGCCAGCTACGCTCTTACCAAAGAAGAAAATGAAATATTTTTTGAAGCCCTTTTCAGTATCAAGGTCCCGTCTGGCTTCTCATTGAATATAAAGGGAATAATAAATATGGCAGAGAAAAAATTCCAAAACCTAAAGTCTCATGACTGCCACGTGCTTATGACGCAATAGCTTCCGATTGCATTGAGGGGAATTCTACCAGAAAATGTTCGACTACCCATTGTGAAGGTATGCGCATTCCTCAATGCAATTTCTCAGAAGGTAATCAATCCAGAAAGTCTACCAGGGTTACAGAAGGATGTGGTCCAGTGTCTTGTTAACTTTGAGTTGTTGTTCCCGCCGTCCTTCTTCAATATTATGGCGCACCTCCTAGTTCACCTAGTCGAAGAGATTGCCATTCTCGGTCATGTATTTCTACACAATATGTTCCCCTTAGAGGGGTTCATGGGAGTTTTAAAGAAATATGTTCATAACCGTGCTAGGCCAGAAGGAAGCATCTCCAAGGGCTATGGAACAGAGGAGTTCATTGAGTTTTGTGTTGACTTTATTCCTGACCTTAAGCCGATTGGTGTTCCTGAATCACGGCATGAGGGGAGACTAGGTGGAAAAGGCACGCTAGGAAAGAAAACAACATATTCTATTGACAGACATTCTTTCACTCAAGCACATTACACAGTTCTACACAATTCAACCTTGGTGGCTCCATATATCGAGGAACACAAGAATATTGTACGCTCCCAAAACCCGGGGAAGCTTGAATCCTGGATTAAACTTGAGCACGAGATGACTTTCGGCGGTTGGTTGCAAGTACTTCTCATAAATGATGACATCACTGTTGAGAAAGAACTGTACTTGTTGGCAAAGTCACCATCTTCGATCATATCGACTTTCCAAGGGTACGAGATAAATGGGAATACATTTTACACGATCGCCCAAGATAAAAAGAGCACCAACCAAAACAGTGGTGTCCGCTATGATGCAACAAATGAGAATGGGCAAAAGGACACATATTGTGGGTACATTGAGGAGATATTGGAACGTGACTATGGGTCTAATTTTAAGATCCCTTTGTTTCGGTGCAAATGGATCAAGCTGGCTGGAGGTGGGGTACAGGTAGACCAAAAGTACGGCATGACAACAGTGGATCTCAACAATCTTGTGTACAGAGACAAACCATTTGTCTTAGCCAATGATGTGGATCAGGTATTCTATGTGAAGGACATGTCTACCAAACTGAGAAAAAGAAAAGATAAGCAAACGAATACATCATACGATGAGCCAAAGCGCCACATAGTTCTTTCAGGGAAAAGAAACATCGTGGGATTTGAGGACAAGACAGACATGTCAGAAGATTACAATAAGTTTCATGAAATTCCGCCTTTCAAAGTGAACACTGACCCAAGCATCTGCTAAATAATGAAGATGCTCCATGGTTACGGCCTAGAAAAAAACCCCAACAGAGAAAATGATAATGTTGGTGATGTAATAATCTATGTAATCTATGAAACTTAATGTCAGGAGCATGCTTCCCGATCATTCTGAATCGATTCTTGCACATTTACTTGAGAATTGTCATATTTATTGTACAGCACATTAACTAGTTGACAACACACTTACAACTCAGCATACTGACACTTGACATAACACTCAGCATACTCACACTAGTATGCCTTCTTCTCCTTCCCATTTACAACCCTATGGATCCATTGCTTAATGCCTCTCTTGATTCTGTATAGAATTACTGAAGCTAGTAATTTCTTTCTCTATGTGTGGAGGCACCATTTGAGGGAGTAGCTCAGTAGCTTGGGTGTAACGGCCTTCTTGCATAGCTTGATTAGCAGCAATTCTAGGATGCAAACCATTTACTCTGCAAGGCAGTTCATGCATGACAGGAATACCTGGTCTAGGAGGAGTTCTTGGTGCAGGGAGTCCCATGACAGTGGCATACACTACCCCTTCTCTAAGCTGGTTCAGTCCCTGAAGCGCTTCTTCTTCCATTCTTGTTCTTGTTATTTCAGCAGCCATTTCCCTCTCTTGAACACTCCTTCTGTGATACACCTGTAGCGCACTTCCTTCAGTAGTTCTCCTTGAACTATAACTCTTATCTTCCCTTCTTGCTCTTCTTGTTCCTACGCTCCTACTTCTCTGGTTACTCCAGTTGAGATTGTCCATTTTCCCTACCACTGCATTGTATATCAACAACTCCATGCTATTTATAAAGAATTGTTTGTTTTAGACATTGTGTCAGTGCTACAAGTTTCAATAAAAGTTAGCACAAGCATCTTTTATTAGTATTACAAGTTCTAGTAAAAGTTTACTCGAGCATCTTTTGTCAGTGCTACAAGTTCCAATAAAAGTTGACTCGAGCATCTTTTGTCAGTGCTACAAGTTCCAATAAAAGTTTCACGAGATTAGTTATTCAATTTGAAACACTTTTCATATTTAAAGTTTTATCAAATTCTAAAATCTACAACAGAATATTAATTAATATATTTTTATTTGAAAATGGCAAAATTGTTAATAGTTTAAATAGTTAGAATAACTTTATTGAAAATAGAAAATGGTTTTGAATTAGTTATTCAATTTAAAACACTTTTCATTTTTAAAGTTTTATCAAATTCTAAAATCAGTTAAAAGAATATTAATTAATATAGATTTATTTAAAAATGGCAAAATAGGTAATAGTTTAAATAGTTAGAATAACTTTTTTTGAAAATAGAAAATGGTTTTGAATTTGTTATTCAATTTAAAACACTTTTCATTTTTAAAGTTTTATCAAATTCTAAAATCTGCAAAAAGAATATTAATTAATATAGTTTTATTTGAAAATAGCAAAATAGTTAATAGTTTAAATAGTTAGAATAACTTTTTTTGAAAATAGAAAATGGTTTTGAATTAGTTATTCAATTTAAAACACTTTTCATATTAAAAGTTTTATCAAATTCTAAAATCTGCTAAAAGAATATTAATTAATATAGTTTTATTTGAAAATGGCAAAATAGTTAATAGTTTAAATAGTTAGAATAACTTTTTTTGAAAATAGAAAACTGGTTTTGAATTAGTTATTCAATTTTAAACACTTTTCATATTCAAAGTTTTATCAGATTCTAAAATATACTGAAGTTATTCAAATTGAAATTCAAAATTCATATTCAAATGAAATCTGAAAAATTACACAGCTTGGCGCGCATTTATTATAGCTTTAGTCCCGGTTGATTTCACCAACTGGGACTAAAGGTCTGGGACTCGGGCGTGAACCGCCGAAAAGTCTTTAGTCCCCGTTGAAGCCACCAACCGGGACTAAAGGGGGAGTATATAAGCCCGCGCCGCCCCTCCTCTTCTTCTTCCCCAACACTTAGCGAAATCTGCAGATCATCGACCGGAGGTGACGCGCGCAGGAGAACCCGTTGGCGAACGTTGCGGCTGGCCAAAAAATCGCCGCCGTCCCCGACGCCTCAAGCCGCCATGCCGCGCGCTAGCTGCCCCCGAGCCGCGCCGCCGTCCCCGACGCCTCGCGCCGC
This sequence comes from Dactylis glomerata, assembly GCA_007115705.1. Classification (NCBI taxonomy): domain Eukaryota; kingdom Viridiplantae; phylum Streptophyta; class Magnoliopsida; order Poales; family Poaceae; genus Dactylis; species Dactylis glomerata. The sequence goes on along the minus strand of QXEO01001282.1, from coordinate 370,669 downwards.
CGCGCCGCCCTCCCCCAAGCCGGCGTCGTCCTCTCACCGCCGGTCGCCGTCCCTGACGCCTCTCTCGGTGAGAACCGCCCGCCGCCGCCGACCCTTATATTTTTTTTGCTAGAATTTTAGGTTAGGTTAGAAATGTTAGAATTTTAGGTTAGAAATGTTAGAATTTTAGGTTAGAATTTTTATTTAGTATTTTAGGTTAGAATTGTTAGAATTTTTATTTAGTATTGTTAGAATGTTTGTATTTTTATTTGAAATGTTAGTAAAAAATGTTAAAATATTTGAAATGTTAGAAATGTGAGAATATTTGAAATGTTAGTAAAAAATATTTGAAATGTTGGAATATTTGAAATTAAGTTAGAAATAGAGTTAGGGTTTATTGTTTAGTTGTTTATATATTAGTTGTTTATTGTTTAGTTGTTTATATATTAGAAATAGAGTTAGGGTTATATATTAGTTGTTAAGTTAGAAATAGAGAATATTTGAAATATTAGTAAAAAATATTTGAAATGTTATTGATCTATATATATTTTGTTACATATTTTTGTCTTTCTTTTGTATTAGTTAAGCAATGGATTCCTTCCTTCCCGGAAGAGAGGGTGAAGAGGAACTATTCGACTTTATCCGGACAGACATCGGTGGAGCAGAAACCGGTGGAGGAGAAGAAGGTGAAGCGGAAGATGGCTCTCAATTTTTGAATGACTCCGGTCCGGGAATGGAGCCGAAAGATGGCGTTGATGGTGGCTCAGAACATGGCAATGACGGCGGGTCAGAAGATGTTGGACCGCCAGAGGTATATTAAGCCTCTAGTGAATCACTGCATGATGCAATAATTATTTTGTATATATATGTACTAATGAAATGCTTCTTATGAATGTTTCTTCTTTTAGACCTCCGCATCGACCCAATCTTCTAGAGGGAAACGAGGCTATGCCAAAGGGTTGCCCGCTGAAGTGCATCTTGTAATTCATGCCATCTCTGCATTGGGCGAACCAACGCATCCCAAAGCGAACGCAACAAAATTTGTTAATGAATGCGGAGTTCTTTTTAGGGACCATATCCCGATCAGCACTCAGGAATGGCATGAGCCAAAAAAGTACAAGGGAGCTAGTTTTGTCACCGACTGACGAGGTTCAACCCCGGTAATGCCCATGTTTGTGGGCTTTCAAGACATGGAGCGCTAGTGGGATCCGGCGAACTCGACGGCGATTAGACGAAAGCAGAGGGACACAAGGTTTACCCAGGTTCGGCCCCCTTGGTAGGGTAAATACCTACGTCCTGCTTGTCTGACTTTATTCGATGGGGTGGCTATAGTGGAGGTGTTACAATGGTGGCGTAGACTGGATCTAGTCGAAAGTGGAGAGCTCTTAATGTTTCAAGCGCTCCGGCATGAGGTGGTGAAAAAGTGTCTAGAGAGGCACTACGATCTCCCTCCCAACCTTTTATATGCGAAGGTCGGGTCCCAGGAGTGTTATCCAAGTTGATTACAGATAGAATCGATTTGAATAAACCCTAGATGAGTCCTAATTCGACTAGGTCTCTTTCTTCGAGTCTTTATCTTGTATGCCAAGTTGTATCCCTGGGCTGCGCCAAGCTGTTATCTTCATGGGCCTTTCGATTCCTTCGACAGTTGTCCCTCCTGGGCCGAAAACTAGGTAGGCGAATGCCGAGGGCCTATTTGGCATTCCTTTGTCAGTAGCCCCCGAGTGCCTGGGATAGTCGAAGACTATGGCAGGGACTCTAATTCGAGATCCTTCTTGATTGCATGAACTGCATTCGCCTTACCTGTAAAAACACAAAGGCATAGCGAGCATACAAATGATCTGTCTAATAAAAGTTGCCAATTCGAGTAGTACTCATTCCGAGCCTCGGAGATGCTTAGTTTGATTGCTAGGGGGATTGGCATAACCGGTCTGGGACTCACGCTGGGTCCCAGTTAATTGCATAGCCGCAAAAACATCGGTTAGCTTACTCAGATTCGAGTCCCCGACTCAAACCCGCGTGGGCTGGCGCTACTTCGACCCGAGCCGCGTATGGACTTATCAAGTCGAAGCCCAGTTCAGTGTGAGGCACTCGATGCGTCCATCGATGCAAAACTTCATACCGTAGGTATAGAAAATTTCTCGGCAGAGCGCGCTTGATACGAATACCGGGCCATCTAGTGTTGCCAACTGTGGACTTACCTTCGTATTTGACATACGGCATCCGAATTGGTATATTGCCACCAAAATTCGGGCATTTAGTGTAAGCATAAGCATAGAGTTGGATTCCAGGAGGCTAAAATCTTCTCCCGAATCGACATGGAGACACTGCTGGCCATGAATTAGAAATAACCTGGGGACTGAAGCCCACGGTTAGACGCAATAACAGATCTGGTTGTCTGCACGGAAGAAGTCATTACTTCGAGTAAACTTGAGGCACTGCAGGCCGAAATAAAGAAAAGGTCAAGGGACTGATAGCCATGACTTGAATAATAAGAGGGCATTGCCAACCAGAGGACAATTCGAGGGATTAAAATCCACAACTCGAAGATGGAAGCAGCATGATCTGCTCAAATGCGGTAAGCGGGGAGGATCGATACCTCTGATTCGTGGAGCATAGAGGCACTGCTGGCCCGTAATGATAATTCGAGGGATAAGAACCTGCAACTCGAATGCCAAAACGGTGCCAATCAAAGCAAAAGGATCCTTTCGAGCAGGCATGCAGAAAGCCCAACCCAAAAAGCTCTCAAACAATTCAAATTAAAGCCTCGAATAAAGAACGTGACCGCTCAAAAGGCGATACTTGCATCCGAATAACACAAAGAAGGCAAAAGACTTCGAGGAAAACCGACTACCAAAGAAGTTTGGATTTCAAGAATACATACCTCGAAAATATGAGAACCCGAAGCTAAGCTTATCCTTTGGGTCGAAAGGAAATCGCCCCACAGGAAATGACATCAGTGATAACGCTTGATTCCTTCGAGCTGTCACACCATCCTGTGCAAGGACAGCCTAACATTGACAAGACTAGACGCCCGGTGGGCCCAGCAACCACGTGCCTTGGCTATTACCGCGTTTGACCGCACGTCCCGCGCGTGGGTGAAAAAAGACCACCATGTCTCCTCAATTACCGTTCGCAGTGGAGGCTGCGGCGCCCGTGGTGTTGACACGTGGACGACCAGATCCACCCAGCCGTTTCCCCTTCGCAATGTGCGGCCAAGATGGGCTAACGATTTCCAGGGATGAGATAAAAGTGACAGCGGAGGGGTAACTATTTACCCCACTCCGCCGTCGTCATCTTCTTCCTCACGTTCTGCTCTTGCGCCACAGCTCTTCCACCTTCCATTCGTGTGAAATTCTTGCTAAGCGCCGCCGCCATGGGCAAGAGGAACTCGACCACGGCCGGTGCTGCCAGCGGTGCCGCTGCGAAAAAAGCCAAGACCACTGATGCGGACCAGTCCGTTGTTGGGCACTGGGTCCAAACCAAGATCAGTGACAGGGAGCTGGCGAGCGCTGAGAAGGTCAGCCTCCTGAAGAATGATCCGGCGGAGGTTCTCGCCGCCGGCCCGGAATTATACCCCTTCCACCTGCAGGCTTCTGGGTAATTTTTCTCGCTTTTCTCCTTCGAGGGATTTCGCTTCCCCCTCATCCTTTCCTCCGGGGTCTCCTCTTTGCTTATAAGATTCTGCTCCATGATCTGAATCCCAACACTATTCTCCATATTGCGTGTTTCATCACGCTCTGTGAATGCTTCCTTGGAATCGAGCCCAATGACAAATTCCTCTGCGAACAACCCTGGCTAGAGGACAAAATGGCTCTATGCCAAGGACAAATTCCTCACCGGCCAAAAGTTCGGTCTTGAGGAGTTTCGACCTACCACCATGCTGGCGTTTAGCAGACAGTCCTTGTGCGTGGTGAATGACCAGCCCGTTGGGAACCCCAAGAGGAAGGTATGATGAGTATAGCAGCTAGTTTTCCCTCAGTTAAGAAACCAAGGTTTAATATCGTTCAGGAGAAAAGCAGACAGCGACGACTGAAGGTGATGCTTGCTAGTTTGCGAGAGCTTCGGACAATTTATATATGGCGCCTCGTCCAAGCTTTGCTTGCTAGCTGCAACGCGGAACCTGCACACAACACAACCAAGTACTTTGCTCCCAACTTGCGATGAGGTTGTCAATCTCACCGGTTTGCTTGAAACAAAGGTTATGAGCGTATCGAGTGGAAAACAGTAGAGTATGCGAGTAAAGTAAACAGTGTGAGTAAAGTAAACAGTGCGAGTAAAGTAAACATGTGATAGCAATATGATGGAAATAGGACCGGGATCCACAGTTCACTAGTGGTGTCTCTCCATAAGATAAATAACACATGCTGGGTAAACAAATTACAGTTGGGCAATTGATAGAATAAAGATAAACGTGATATGTCAAGAAGATCACTATGATATTTACTCTGGGCATTACAACAAAATACATAGACCGCCATCCAACTGCATCTATGACTAATAATCCACTCCCGGGGATATCAATCCGAACACCCCATGAGTATTAAGTTGCGAACAACAGATAATTGCATTAAGCAAAGTGTGTAATGTAAACAAAGCATATGCCCTTGAGCATATGAATGTTGTTTTCTCCCTAGTAGCAACAGCACATCTACAACCTTAGAGGTTTCTGTCACTCCCCCGGGTTAAATAGAGGCATGAACCCACTATTGAGCATAAATACCCCCTCTTGGAGTCACTAGCAACTACTCGGCCAAGATAGCTACTAACAACGGAGAGCACGCAAGATCATAAACAACATAGAGATAACATAAGATAATATTTAGTACAGCAACTCAATCATAAACACCAATATTCATCGGATCCCAACAAACCAAACATGTAGAATTACATAACAGTGATCTCAATCATGTAGGGCAGCTCATGAGATCTAACCATGAAGCACATGGTGGAGAAGACAACCATCTAGCTACTGCTATGAACCCATAGTCCAAGGTAGACTACTCACTCATCGCTCCGGAGGCAAGCATGGCGATGAAGAAGACCTCCGGTGGCGATTCCCCTCTCCGGCAGGGTGCCGGGAAGAGCTTCTGGACTCTCCCGATCTTCGGGTCGACGGCGGCGGCGGATCGCGATGTGTTCTGGAAAAGTGATCGGGTACTTAGGTTTTTTCCGTCGGGGGGTCTTTATAGGTGAAGGGGCGATGTCAGACGAGGAGCCAGGCGCCCTCACGCCAGGCTTACGCGGCCAGGGCCCTGGCCGCGCCGCCCTGGCATGTGGGGCCCTGGTGGCCCCCCTCCTACTCTCCTTCGGATCTCTGGAAGCTTCCGGGTAAAATAAGACTTCAGGAACTTGTTTCGTCCAATTCTGAGAATATTTCCTGTGTATCACTTCTGAAACACAAAAACAGCAGAAAACAGGGAACTGACACTGTGGCAACTCGTTAATAGGTTAGTTCCGGAAAATGCATAAAAGTGCCACGAAGTGTAACGAAACAATAGGCAAATGGTGTAAAAACAAGCATGGAGCATCAAAAATTATAGATGCGTTGGAGACGTATCAAGCATCCCCAAGCTTAACTCCTGCTCGTCCTCGAGTAGGTAAGTGATAACAAAAGAATAATTTTTGAGGTGACATGCACCTACACAATCTTGATCATATAAGTAAGCATTTGTGAGCTGGAATCATAAGAACTTAAAACATGGGAATGAAGATATAATCTTGACAATAAGAACTTAGCAACCATGTTGTAAACATGCAAATGAACACAAACAAAAGATCATGAAAATGAAACAATGAAAGTCAAATGTGTGTTCAAATCATAAGGAAAAACATACAAATGGTTTTCAGCTTGTCCTTCAAAGAGAGCAAAACATAAATGCATAGGACACCTTCAAGTTTAAGAGGGCGACTAGATACAAATAATTTAAGAACAAGTGAAACCAACAATATGAATCAATCAATGAACTTTGGGACAATGCATATCACACTAAGAATGACAACTATGCTCTCTTAATGTTGCATAAAGAAAGAAGGTGGTGACTCAACATAAAAGTAGAAGAAAGGCCCTTCGCAGAGGGAAGCAGTGATTGCAAGTTTTATAACCTTCAAAAATTATGGTACTTACCGGCTTTGAGCTCTCATTGCCCCCATCATAAGCATCTTGAATGGTTAAAGTTAATGCGAGAACAATTATGATGCATATGCTTGACAAATCATAAGTTGAAAACCTCGTGCCCCGTGAATACGAGTACCCAAACCTCATGCTACTTTACTTAGAGTCCCAAGCAAGGCTCTTGTCATTGTAAGTATATGCATATCATTGAGAACCGCCAATGGGGTACCTCCGTGCCCGATGACATGGAACAAGCCCACACCAAAATGACAGGACAAGCAGACAATGAACACCTCGACATCTCTTTTATTTGCCTTTTGTTTAGCTTTTTATTGTGAGATGCGTCGTCGTATCTTCACCATGGGTATGGTGAAAATTTCCACCATGAATTATGCATGGCTTAGATTGGCGGCCCGGCGTTTCCCTAACACATATACAAACTCCATGATCCCCACAAGATTCCCAATTCATTTCACACCGCGGGCATCCATAAACAAAAGATCACGATATCAACTCAAATAAGAAGTGCAATGTTGAAAGCTTGCCCCATGACAGCATGGTTGGGCTAGAATCCAACTTACAACTTGCAAGCATAACAACTCAACATAAGAGACCACAATGTCAAATTTTTAAGAACAGGAAAAGGTAAAGTGTGCCTTCTGGTTCGTGAGAGCTTTACTGACCGAATTTCGCATAACACTGGTAAGAGTTTAATTTGAAGAGATAATAAAAGCAAGTCAAATTTACTTGGAATAGCAAATTGCTAGTAGGTATGTATGGTGGACACTTTGGAAAACTTTGGCTTTTAGGAGTTGGATGCACGAGTACAGCTCATACTCAGTACAAGGCGAGGGCTAGCAAAAGACTGGGAGTGACCAACTAGGAGAGCAATAATGGCCATAATCATGCAAAGCGACAAAGCGACATTAAAAGAAGCATAAGATGGCATCAAAAGTCAAAAACTAAATGATCATTAAGGCTATTGGCGACTTTGTAAGAGTCTAACATGTGTGAGCATGCGCCAAGTCAACCCAAATAAAGCATCAAGGAGAAAACCAAAATAATGCTTCCAAACAATTAAAACAACGCATGATGTTTTCAAAGGCTCATTAAGCAATCTAAGTTATTTGAGACAAGTCATGCTACAGCAAAAGCACTAAGCATACTATCAAAAAGACATCAAGCATGACATGAAAAAGCCTAAGCCGCAGTCTACACAAGCTCCTTCTTGTACCACTATTTTGCACAAAGCTTTTTCTCTTTTCCAACACCATTTGAAATTTTTATAAACACCTCTTTTGATGAAAACCAATAAAGATCAGAGGCAAAAATACACCTTTATGAAAAGATATGACAAGATCTGAACGCAAATCAAGGCGAAAATGAAAACCAAAAGCAGTAGCAGAAAAAGAAGAACACTCGATTTTTAATAAGAGTGAAAACTAGAGCGTTCTTTGCAAATGAAAACGAGTACATCTCCTCCAAAGGAAATTTGTTGGGGTCCAACCATTTATTGCAGCAAACAAACAAACTAAACCAACTAAGAAAACTAAAACAACTGACGCTCCAAGAAAAACACATAGTGCATGAAGCAATAAAAATAGTGTTTTGAAAGGTGACCTAATTTTTGCCGATGAAGAAGGGGTGCCTCGGGGGCATCCCCAAGCTTTGACGCTTGTACTTCTTGGATATTTCTTGGGGTGATGCATGGGCATCCCCAAGCTTGAGATTTTGTCCATTCTTCAACTCATCTCATCATTCTCCAATCCCTACACTTGAAGACGTCCTTCATACAAAACTAAACACAATTCTATTAGCAACATTAGTGTAAGCATAACATATAATCAACCTCTTTTTGCTTCAGGTTTCAACTCAAAACCACCACATATATAGCAAATACTACTGTAGCAACCACCCCAAAAGTTCCGTGATCAAAAGAACTCAAAAGAAAGCGATAAAGTGGCAAACACAAATATTGGCAGAAATCTGTCAAAACTGAACAGCTGACAAAGGTCGAATTTTTGAGGGGTTTTCTGTTGCTCAAATCAAAAAGTGTTCATCTAACGAAAGTTTGGATATAACCTGGGGCATATGCACAAGAAATCACAGGTCCTAAAGATAAACAGAGAATTTATACGAATTTTTACGGTGCAGCACCGAAAACAGTTTCAGGACAGCAACATCCCCAAATCTTTACCTCACTCAAATTAGAGGCTTCTCTTGACACAAAAACGAAACAAACAAGATAAGGAGCGGTCATTACAGTAGTAATGACTTCCAAGACTCAAATAAAAGAAAAAGTACTAAAAATAAAACATTGGGTTATCTCCCAAGAGTGCTTTTCTTTAAAGCCTTTGAGCTAGGCGCAGAAAATTGCGAATCAAGTAATATCAAGTGATGAAGTATCAAGCTCATAATTTGCTCTAAGAATAGAGTCAACAAGTAATTTCTTTCTTTTCCTAGGGAAGTGTTCCATACCTTTCTTGAGTGGGAATTGATATTTGATAGTACCTTCCCTCATATCAATAATGGCACCTACAGTTCGAAGAAAGGGTCTTCCCAAAACAATAGGACATGAAGCATGGCATTCAACGTCCATATCAAGAAAATCAACGGGAACAAGGTTATTGTTAACCACAATAAGAACATCATTAATCCTTCCCAATGGTTTCTTCTTAGCAACATCAGCAATAGGAACATCAAAATAACACTTTTCAAGCGGTGGCAAATCAAGCATGTCATAAATCTTTCTAGGCATGATAGAAATACTAGCACCTAGATCACATAAAGCATGGCAATCATAACCATTAACATGCATATCAATGATGGGTTCCCAACCATCTTCTAACTTCTTGGGAACGGAAGCTTTTTGCTTCAACTTTTCATCCCTAATTTTTATGAGAGCATTGGTAATATGCTTAGTAAAAGCAATATTTAAAGAACTAGCATTAGGAGTCAAAGCAAGCTTTTGCAAGAACACAATAACTTTAGATATATTGCAGCCATCAACATCAAAATCATTAAAGGAAATAGAGCTATCATCCCCTACACTCCGAAAATTTTAGCACTCTTTTGAGAAAAAGTTTTGGCAGTTTTAGGCTTTTTAACACAAGAAGTGGGAGTTTTCTCTACACCAATCAAAGTAAGAGGATTGCTAGCATTAGGAGCAACATCATTAGAGGTAGAAATAGTACATACCTTCATCTCTCTAGCCATCTCATCTTCTCTTTCCCACCTGGCATGCAATTCCGCTAACAATCTAATATTTTCATCAATTCCAACTTGGATAGCATTAGCAGTAGCAAAAACATTGTTCTCTTTCACATCATTAGGCAACACTTTTAATTTCAGAAGATCAACATCATGAGCAAGGCTATCAACTTTAGAAGCAAGAATATCAATTTTGCCTAACTTCTCCTCAACAGACTTGTTAAAAGCAGTTTGCTTACCGATGAAGTCCTTGAGCATTACCTCAAGCTCGGAGGGCACGGCCCTAGTGTTGTTGTAGAAATTACCATAAGAATTACCATAACCATTACCATTGGTAGAAGGATACGGCCTATAATTGTTACTAGCAAAATTGTTCCTATAAGCATTGTTGTTAAAATTATTGTTTCTAATGAAATTCACATCAGCATGCTCTTCTTGAGCAACCAAAGAGGCCAAAGGAACATTATTAGGATCAACATGAGTCCTATCATTAGCAAGCATAGCCATAATGGTATCAATCTTATCACTCAAGGAAGAGGTTTCGTCAACAGAATTTACCTTCTTACCTTGTGGAGCTCTCTCGGTGTGCCATTCAGAATAATTTACCATCATGTTGTCGAGTAGCTTTGTTGCGGCGCCCAAGGTAAGGGACATAAAAGTGCCTCCAGCAGCTGAATCAAGTAGGTTCCTTGAAGAAAAATTCAGTCCTGCATAAAAAGTTTGGATAATCATCCAAGTAGTCAGTCCATGAGTGGGGCAATTCTTTATCATAGATTTCATTCTTTCCCAAGCTTGAGCAACATGTTCATTATCAAACTGAGTAAAATTCATAATATTGCTACGCAAGGATATAATCTTAGCAGGAGGATAGTATCTACCAATAAAAGCATCCTTACACTTAGCCCATGAATCAATACTATTCTTAGTCAAAGACAGCAACCAATCTTTAGCTTTTCCTCTCAAAGAAAAAGGAAACAACTTGAGCTTAATAATATCACTATCAACATCCTTATATTTCTGCATCTCACATAACTCAACAAAATTGTTGAGATGAGCTGCAACATCTTCAGTACTAGCACCAGAGAATTGCTCTTTCATAACAAGGTTCAACAAAGCAGGCTTAATCTCATAAAAGTTTGCAGCAGGAGCAGGTGGTGCAATAGGAGTGTAGATAAAATCACTATTGTTCGTGCTAGTGAAGTCACACAACTTGGTGTTTTCAAGATTGGCCATTTCAGCAAAACGAAAGTAAACAAGTAAAAACAACTACCAAGGATTCTAATTTTTTTGGGTTTTTGATATAAACGATGCAGGTAAAATAAATAAAGTAAAGCAAAACAATAAAACAAAGTAAAGGATGTCTGTGCGAAAAACTCCCCTCGCAGAAGTCTTCCACTCTTCCCCGGCAACGGCTCCAGAAAAAAAGCTGCTGGCGTTTAGCAGACAGTCCTTGTGCGTGGTGAATGACCAGCCCGTTGGGAACCCCAAGAGGAAGGTATGATGAGTATAGCAGCTAGTTTTCCCTCAGTTAAGAAACCAAGGTTTAATATCGTTCAGGAGAAAAGCAGACAGCAACGACTGAAGGTGATGCTTGCTAGTTTGCGATAGCTTCGGACAATTTATATATGGCGCCTCGTCCAAGCTTTGCTTGCTAGCTGCAACGCGGAACCTGCACACAACACAACCAAGTACTTTGCTCCCAACTTGCGATGAGGTTGTCAATCTCACCGGTTTGCTTGAAACAAAGGTTATGAGCGTATCGAGTGGAAAACAGTAGAGTATGCGAGTAAAGTAAACAGTGCGAGTAAAGTAAACAGGTGATAGCAATATGATGGAAATAGGACCGGGATCCACAGTTCACTAGTGGTGTCTCTCCATAAGATAAATAACACATGCTGGGTAAACAAATTACAGTTGGGCAATTGATAGAATAAAGATAAATGTGATATGTCAAGAAGATCACTATGAGATTTACTCTGGGCATTACAACAAAATACATAGACCGCCATCCAACTGCATCTATGACTAATAATCCACTCCCGGGGATATCAATCCGAACACCCCATGAGTATTAAGTTGCGAACAACAGATAATTGCATTAAGCAAAGTGTGTAATGTAAACAAAGCATATGCCCTTGAGCATATGAATGTTGTTTTCTCCCTAGTAGCAACAGCACATCTACAACCTTAGAGGTTTCTGTCACTCCCCCAGGTTAAATAGAGGCATGAACCCACTATCGAGCATAAATACCCCCTCTTGGAGTCACTAGCAACTACTCGGCCAAGATAGCTACTAACAACGGAGAGCATGCAAGATCATAAACAACATAGAGATAACATAAGATAATATTCAGTACAACAACTCAATCATAAACACCAATATTCATCGGATCCCAACAAACCAAACATGTAGAATTCCATAACGGTGATCTCAATCATGTAGGGCAGCTCATGAGATCTAAACATGAAGCACATGGTGGAGAAGACAACCATCTAGTTACTGCTATGGACCCATAGTCCAAGGTAGACTACTCACTCATCGCTCCAGAGGCAAGCATGGCGATGAAGAAGACCTCCGGTGGCGATTCCCCTCTCCGGCAGGGTGCCGGGAAGAGCTTCTGGACCCTCCCGATCTTCGGGTCGACGGCGGTGGCGGATCGCGATGTGTTCTGGAAAAGTGATCGGGTACTTAGGTTTTTTCCGTCGGGGGGTCTTTATAGGCGAAGGGGTGATGTCAGAGGAGGAGCCAGGCGCCCTCACGCCAGGCTCGCGCGGCCAGGGCCCTGGCCGTGCCGCCCTGGCGTGTGGGGCCCTGGTGGCCCCCCTCCTACTCTCCTTTGGATCTCTGGAAGCTTCCGGGTAAAATAAGACTTCAGGAACTTGTTTCATCCAATTCCGAGAATATTTCCTGTGTATCACTTCTGAAACACAAAAACAGCAAAAAACAGGGAACTGGCACTGTGGCAACTCGTTAATAGGTTAGTTCCGGAAAATGCATAAAAGTGCCACGAAGTGTAACGAAACAATAGGCAAATGGTGTATAAACAAGCATGGAGCATCAAAAATTATAGATACGTTGGAGACGTATCACACCACTATCTGTTCTCGGGTGTCGTGGAGGCATGAACTGTCCGAGGACGAGATGAAGACTACGCAACCTTTGATGGACAGAATTCAGCAACTTCGGGCCACGCCCAAGAAGGAGCTGTCAGGCATCCAACTCATCCGGACCTTCATCGAGCCCCGAATCCAGCCATTGTCTGCGTGAGCCCACTGCATGTGGGACTACACCGATCGCCAGGATTCGACGCGAATTTCCCCCGACGAACTGAAGGAAGCCGAGATTGATGACAGTGTCCGTGCTGTCACGAAATTGAAGAAGAAGTCGTTCGTGCCAAAAGTTTTTAGCACCGCGACATTCAGCAAACTGAACCCCTGCACTGAGGTACGCTGATTTTCGTGCTTATTTGAATTTTCTGCCTTCGATATCTTTCTTGCCAAATTTCGACCACTGATGGGATGTGCCTCCTCTAGATTATCTCCATAGCTCAATGCTATCCGCCCCAGCCTGAAGATGGCAAATACCCTGGGCGTGAATTCGACAAAGCTCCCGAGAAATCTGCATCGGCCGCGCCCACTGCGTCGCGCACTTCGGTGAAGCACGCGGACGTCGAGGACACTGATCGAGTTGAGGATTCAGAAGAGCTGGGCGCTCACTCTCCTTCCTCGAGCGATGACGATGACGCGGTCGTCCTTGTCAAACCTCTAGATAGTCGCCCTCCTCTTCGCGCGGGGAAAAAGCCTCTTCCGAACTTCAGCCTCGATATGTCGTAAGATTTTCAGTCGAACCTCTTTCCTGGATAACTTTGATTCATTTTGATTTCAATGCCTACTTCAGTTCTTCAACCGAGGAGACTTCGGCGAGCTTGGGTGACCGTGATCGATTCCAAATTCGACACCACGATTCCACCCTCGAGTAGATGGCGGAATCACAAGAGAAGGAGGCTGGAGATGCCGTGCCAGGAGATCTCCCGAAGTCGTCACCCCCTCCAAAGAAGAAAACGATCGAGCCCAAACTTGTTCTGGTTTCTTCCTCCGGTGAGCCTTCCGGTCCCAAACGCCATGTGAGTCCGAAAATTCTAGCTTTACGACTCTGATATTTTCCCATCAGTAGCCCCCGAGGGCGAGTCTAAGTGTTTACACTTGGGCTTGCCCTCTAAAATAGAACTATTCGAGACTCATCCTTGTTTTTGCTGGTTTAGCCTATCGTCAGGGACTTAACCAAGATATGCAAGAACTTTCTTGCACTGGAGGAAGAGAACCAGCGGTTATCCACACAGCTAGAAGATGTGCGCCATAAGTGATGTCCTCTCCCATCTATTCTGACATTTTTTTTCGACGCCCTTTATTTCCTTTCTTACTCTGCGGCTCCTCGAATGAGCAGGAATTGCAACTCAAGCAGCCGCCGACAAGACGTCGCTGAAAACACAAATAGACGATCTTGCGGCCGATAAATCTGCACTGAAGGCGAAAGCTGACGGGTTGGCCGACGAAGTTGCCCAGCTTAAAGCTGAATCGGCAAAGGCTCAATCAGCGTTGACTGGAGGCTGAGTCAAAGGAGAAGGACCTGCACCAACGCTTTCAGACCGCCCTCGATTCCTTGCGCGGTAAACCTTTATTCTCCCTTTAGTATATGATTCGTGTCGATTACTTCTAATCCTGACTGGAGATCTTGTTTTCTCATGAAGCTGCTGCCGAATTAGACGCGGTGGCAATGAAGGAGCCCGCTGGACTCGAGTCTAGCGTTGGTAACGCCGAACGCCTTTGTCAGGAAGTGAACGATCTCCTGGCGAAGGTGCGGTCGACACTTGACCATGTTCGCGATATCTCCACTCCTGAGTCAACCAGCAGCACCATGGCCGGCATCCTCGAAGCCCTGGCGGTGAAGGAGGACGGCGAGGATCCTTTAGTTGCTGCGGTTCACCGATAGGTAACTATCGGCTCCGAGTCCGTCTTCTCTATGCTGATGATGCACAGGGTTGAGTTCGACGCCGACAAGGTCATGGGCACGTACCCGAAAGGCAAGGACGGACGCGACATTGCTCCCAAGGCCTACCTTGAGCGCGCCCGAGACTTGTCTGCCCAGATGACGAGCTTCTTAGCAGATAGGAACGAAAAGAGGGCGGCAGCAAAGGTGCAAAAACGTAGTGCGTCAGGTGCTCCATCTAGCAGAGCCGCTGGTAGTTCCACATAGCCTGGCCAATGCACAGATCGTGCTTCTAATGAATGCTGCACTGTCCTTTTGTATTTGTGGTGTATCTCTGAATATTGCCAACTGCTGAGCTGCTTTTGGCTCTTGCTGCTCTCTTTCGAGATGTTTATGCTCGGTCGCGTTTTGGTTTGTTGAATGGCTATTCGTGACCGGGCGCCCCATTTGCAGGGTATCTCCGCAGGATCTGACGCCTGGCCCATTTCGTACGACACGGTTGGTAGTTCTTCTTCCGCCGCTGAGAGGCGAGCACCTTCCTCGAGCGAGCTTTCCTTGATCCGCGCCTTACGCGACTTATACGTCTCTAAATATCTATAATTTTTTATGCTCCATGCTTGTTTTTACACCATTTGCTTAGTGTTTTGTTACATTTCGTGGCATTTTTATGCATTTTCCGGAACTAACCTATTAACGAGATGCCACAGTGCCAGTTCCCTGTTTTCTGCTGTTTTGTGTTTCAGAAAAGTTACACAGGAAATATTCTCGGAATTGGACGAAACAAAAGCCGAACATCTAGAAATTTACCGAAGCTTCCAGAGAACCGAAGAGGAGACAGAAAGGAGCCAAGAGGCAGCCTCACCACCAGGGGGCGCGGCCCAGGGCCTGGCCGCGCCCACCTGTGGTGAGCCCCACCTGGTCCACTTCTGACACCGCCCCTTCGCCTATAAAGACCCCCCGATGGGAAAAACCTAAACACCCGATCACTTTTCTAGAAACATATCGCTATCCACCGCCGTCGTCGACCCGAGATCGGGAGGGTCCAGAAGCTCTTCCCGGCACCCTGCTGGAGAGGGGAATCGCCACCGGAGGTCTTCTTCATCGCCATGCTTGCCTCCGGCGCGATGAGTGAGTAGTCTACCTTGAACTATGGGTCCATAGCAGTAGCTAGTTGGTTGTCTTCTCCACCATGTGCTTCATGTTTAGATCTCGTGAGCTGCTTTACATGATCGAGATCATCGTTATTTAATTCTATATGTTGTGTTTGTTGGGATTCGATGAATATTGGTGTTATGATTGAGTTGATGTGCTGAATATTATCTTATGTTATCTCTATGTTGTTTATGATCTTGCATGCTGATCCGTCTCCAACGTATCCATAATTTTTGATGCTCCATGCTTGTTTTTACACCATTTATTTAGTGTTTCGTTACACTTCGTGGTACTTTTATGCATTTTCCGAACTAACCTATTAACGAGATGCCACAGTGTCAGTTCCCTGTTTTCTGCTATTTTTGTATTGCAGAAAACTTACACAGGAAATATTCTCGGAATTGGACGAAACCAAAGCCAGTCGTCCAGATATTTCACGGAACTTCCAGAACACCGAAGAGGGGACGAAGCCGAACTAGAGGGCGGCCACACCACAGGGTGGCGCGGCCTAGGGCTGGCCCACGCCCCCTGGTGGTGTGGGCTCCCTGGTCCACTTCTGACGCCGCGTCTTCGCCTATAAAGACCCCCCAACGGGAAAAACCTAAAGACCCGATCACTTTTCCAGAACACATCGCGATCCGCCGCCGCCATCGACCCGAGATCGGGAGGGTCTAGAAACTCTTCCCGGCACCCCGCCGGAGAGGGGAATCACCACCGGAGGTCTTCTTCATCGCCATGCTTGCCTCCGGCGCGATGAGTGAGTAGTCTACCTTGGACTATGGGTCCATAGCAGTAGCTAGATGGTTGTCTTGTCCACCATGTGCTTCATGTGTAGATCTCGTGAGCTGCCTTACATGATCCAGACTACCGTTATGTAATTCTACATGTTGTGTTTGTTGGGATCCGATGAATATTGGTGTTATGATTGAGTTGAAGTACTGAATTTTATCTTATGTTATCTCTATGTTGTTTATGATCTTGCATGCTCTCCGTTGTTAGTAGCTATCTTGGCCAAGTAGTTGCTAGTGACTCCAAGAGGGGGTATTTATGCTCGATAGTTGGGTTCATGCCTCTATTTAATCTGGGGGAGTGACAGAAACCTCTAAGGTTGTAGACGTATTGTTTCTACTAGGGGGAAAACAACATTCATATGCTCGAGGGCATATGCTTTTTTTATATTACACACTTTGCTTAATGCAATTATCTGTTGTTCGCAACTTAATACTTGTGGAGTTCTCGGATTGATTCGCCACAAGTGGATTATTAGTCATAGATGCAGTTGGATGGCAGTCTATGTATCTTGTTGTAATGCCCAGATTAAATCTCATAGTGATCCTCTCGACATATGCACGTTGTCTTTATTCTATCAATTGCCCAACTGTAATTTGTTTACCCAGCATGTATTATTTTATCTTATGGAGAGACACCACTAGTGAACTGTGGACCCCGGTCCTATTTCCTTTATATTGCTATCACCTGTTTACTTTACTCGCACTGTTTACTTTACTCGCATATTACTATTTCTTTCCACTCGATACGCTCATACCCTTTGTTTCAAGCAAACCGGTGAGATTGACAACCTCATCGTAAGTTGGGAACAAAGTATTTGGTTGTGTTGTGTGCAGGTTCCACGTTGCTATTGGTTGAAGACGCGCTAACAAGTTATCGTTAACGGCGCCCTTGTTAGAGCATCACGTAGCTAGTGGGCATCACATTCAGTCGTTTGGCTTTCTCCTACTGGATTGATAACCTTGGTTTCATAACTGAGGGAAAAACTTGCTGCTATATTCATCAAACCTTGCTCTTGGGGTTTCCAATTGGCCGGTCATTTACTTCATCAACTACACGCCAACAAGTTATCTGGCACTATTCATCACCGCGCCATCAACAAGTTTTTTTGGCACCGTTGCCGGGGAGGAAGAAGACTTCTACAAGGGGAGTTTCGCACGCACATACTTTACTTTGTTTTAAGTTTTGCTTTTACTTTATTTTTACTTGCATCGTTTTATCAAAAACCCAAAAAAAATTAATATCCTTGATAGTTGTTATTTCTTTACTTCTAGTTCATTATGTTGTTCCCTAAGTACATTTTGGAGGACCTCTCAGTAGGTAGTGGTTCAATTATTAGAAAAAGTACCATTGAGGAGTTCTTTAATCATATTAGTATACAAAAAGATGTTGAGGAAAAGTCTTTGCTGAGCTTGCTCCTAGTTATGAAGTTGCTTCTGCTTATTTGATTCACATGTTAGAAGCTAGGTTTGCTAGCCTTAATCCTTTTATGCAATACATGTTTCTTAAGCTTCATGATATTGAAGATCCCGAAAAGAAAGCTTTTATCTTGGAAACTTTGTGCATAGAATTTAGAGATGTTGCCATTGAAGCTAGAAAAGTTCTTAAGCGCTTTAATAAACTCGGTTCACCTATAAAGGTTGTTAGTACAAACAATGAGGGAACCGAAATACCTATACCTAGCAAGCTCTTGGGATTGTATGAAGCTTTATAAAATAATTTTGATTGGATCTGTCCCAAAAATCTTTTTAGTGATTTGAGTGAACCAAAGCGTGATCACAAAGGGTCTTCAAAAACTTATGTGGATGAAATACAATGCCTTATTGAGAATACCTCTTCAATAGATCTTAATGCTTCTTTCGATATTACTTGATTCGCATTTTCTGCGCCTAGCTCAAATGCGTTAAAGAAAAGCACTCTTGGGAGATAACCCAATCTTTTTATATTCAGTTATTTTTCTTTTATTTGAGTCTTGAAAGTTATTACTACTTCATAACCCCTCCTTATCCTTTTTATTTTGTTTTTGTGCCAAGAGAAGCCCCTAATTTGAGTGAGGTAAGATTTGGGGATGTTGCTGTCCTGAAATAGTTTTTGGTGCTGCACCGTAAAAATTCGTGAAAATTCTCTGTATATCTTTTGGACCTGCAATGTCTTGGGCATATGCCCCGGGTTATATCCAAACTTTCATTAGTTTAACACTTTTTGATTTGAGCAACAGAAAACTCTCTAAAAATTCGACCTTTGTCAGCTGTTCTGTTTTGACAGATTTCTGCCAATATTTGTGTTTGCCGCTTTATCGCTTTCTTTTTGAGTTCTTTTGATTATGGAACTTTTGGGGAAGTTGCTACAGTAGTATGTGCTTTATATGTGGTGGTTTTGAGTTGAAACCTGAAGCAAAAAGGGTTGATTCTATGCTATGCTTACACTAATGTTGCTAATAGATTTGTGTTTAGTTTCGTATGAAGGAAGTTTTCAAGTGTAGGGATTGGAGAATGATGAGATGAGTTGGAGAATGGACAAAAGCTCAATCTTGGGGATTCCCATGTCACCGCAAGAAATATCTAAGAAGTACAAGCGTCAAAGCTTGGGGATGCCCCCCGAGGCACCCCTTCTTCATCGGAAAAAATCAGGTCACCTTTCAAGACACTATATTTTTATTGCTTCCTGCATTATGCGTTTTTCTTGGAGCATAAGTCATTTTTAGTTTTCAGTTTAGTTTAGTTTTGTTTGCTGCAATAAATGGTTGGACCCCGACAAATTTCTTTTGGAGAAGTTGCCTTGCTTTTCACTTGCCAAGAACACTCCGTTTTTCATTCTTATAATTTCAACGAGTGTTCTCTTTTTCTAGAACTGCGTTTAGTTTTTGATTTTTGCCTTGATTTGCATTCAGATCTTGTTATATATTTTCATCAAGGTGTATTTTGACCTCTGGTCCATATTGGTTTTCATCAAAAGAGTTGGTTATAAAAAGTTTGAATGGTGTTGGAAAAGAGAAAAAGCTTTATGCAAAAAAGTGGTACAAGAAGGAGCTTGTGTAGATCTCCAACGTATCTATAATTTTTGATGCTCCATGCTTGTTTTTACACCATTTGCCTAATGTTTTGTTACACTTTGTGGCACTTTTATGCATTTTCCGGAACTAACCTATTAACAAGTCGCCACAGTGCAAATTCCCTGTTTTCTGCTATTTTTGTGTTTCAGAAAAGCTACACAGGAAATATTCTCGGAATTGGACGAAACAATAGCCAAACATCCAGAAATCCACCGAAGCTTCTAGAGAACCGAAGAGGAGACGGAGTGGGGCCACGAGGGCCCCACACACCAGGGCGGCGCGGCCCAGCCCCTGGCCGCGCCCCCTATGTGTGAGACCACCTCGGTCCAGTTCTGACGATGCCCCTTCGCCTATAAAGACCCCCCGACGGGAAAAACCTAAGTACCCGATCAATTTTCTAGAACACATCGTGATCCGCCGCCGCCGTCGACCCAAAGATCGGGAGGGTCCAGAAGCTCTTCCCGGCACCCTGCCGGAGAGGGGAATCGCCACCGGAGCGATGAGTGAGTAGTCTACCTTGGACTATGGGTCCATAGCAGTAGCTAGATGGTTGTCTTCTCCACCATGTGCTTCATGTTTAGATCTCATGAGCTGCCCTACATGATTGAGATCACCGTTATGTAATTCTACATGTTGTGTTTGTTGGGATCCGATGAATATTGGTGTTATGATTGAGTTGCTATACTGAAATATATCTTATGTTATCTCTATGTTGTTTATGTTCTTGCATGCTCTCCGTTGTTAGTAGCTATATTGGCCGAGTAGTTGCTAGTGACTCCAAGAGGGGGTATTTATGCTCGATGGTTGGGTTCATGCCTCTATTTAATCTGGGGGAGTGACAGAAACCTCTAAGGTTGTAGATGTGCTGTTGCCACTAGGGAGAAAACAACATTCATATGCTCGAGGGCATATGCTTTGTTTGCATTACACACTTTGCTTAATGCAATTATCTGTTGTTCGCAACTTAATACTCATGGGGTGTTCGGATGATATCCCCGTGAGTGGATTATTAGTCATAGATGCAGTTGGATGGCGGTCTATGTATTTTGTTGTAATGCCCAGAGTAAATCGCATAGTGATCTTCTTGACATATCACGTTATCTTTATTCTATCAATTGCCCAACTATAATTTATTTACCCAGCATTCGTTATTTATCTTATGGAGAGACACCACTAGTGAACTGTGGACCCCGGTCCTATTTCCATTATATTTCTATTACCTGTTTACTTTACTCGCACTGTTTGCTTTACTCGCATACTTCTACTGTTTTCCACTCGATACACTCATACCCTTTGTTTCAAGCAAACCGGTGAGATTGACAACCTTAATTGTAAGTTGGGAACAAAGTACATGGTTGTGTTGTGTGCAGGTTCCACGTTGCTGCTCGCAAAGCAAAGCTTGGATGAGGCGCCATATAAATTGTCCGGAGCTGTCGCGAAGCTTGCAAGCATCACCTTCAGTCGTATTGGCTTTTTCTTCTTCGATCAATAAACCTTGGTTTCTAACTGAGGGAAAAACTTGCGGCTGTGCTCATCACACCTTCCGCTTGGGGTTCCCAACTGACTGGTTATAATCATCATCATCAACTACACGCCAGCCATCAACTGCGGCCTAGGCTTTTGCATGTCGTGCTTGATGTCTTTTTGATAGTATGCTTAGTGGTTTTGCTGTAGCATGACTTGTCTCAAATAACTGAGATTGCTTAATGAGCCTTTGAAAAAATCATGCATTATTTTAATTATTTGGAAGCATTATTTTGGTTTTCTCCTTTGATGCTTTATTTAGGTTGACTTGGCGCATGCTCACACATGTTTGACTCATACAAAGTCGACATTGCCTCTATGATCATTTAGTTTTTGACTTTTGATGCCATCTTATGCTCCTTTTAATGTCGCTTTGTCGCTCTGCATGATTATGGCCATTATTGCTCTCTTAGTTGGTCGCTCCCAGTCTTTTGCTAGCCTTCGTTTTGTACTGAGTATGAACTCTACTCGTGCATCCAACTCCTAAAAACCAAGTTGTTCCATTGTGTCCACTATAAATTCCTATGCATGGTATTTGTAAGCCATTCCAAGTAAATTTTCATGTGCTACCTTTCAAAACTTTCAACTACTTCTCGTTTTTGCCACTGTTTTTAGCTCATGGGGACGTCGCGATCAGAATTGCTATCTTCCATATTAAATTAAGTACCCCTCGACTAGGCAGCTTCATCTGCTTGTCATTAATTTTGCATGAGAGCTGGTCAGACCATTGCAATCTAATTTTAAAAAGAAAGAAAAAAGGCACTCCTCCATGGTATGTGAATGTTGGTGGGCACCCGATGGAACCGGTTAGCCATGGTTTGAGAAAGGAAAAAGATGGGGAGGAGTGCCAAAGCTTTATAAAAGAGCACCAATGTGCCAAATTTTCAAAGAACTCGGAACCGCTCTCACTTGTTTATAATGGAAGATAGTAAGACCACATTGCTAGTCGTTGACATGAAACAACCACCTCTCAAAACCCAATTTTTATCTCTGTTTTACAAATGAAAATCTCTAGCACATGTTTAATCACTGCTTCCCTCTGCGAAGGGCCTTTCTTTTACTTTTATGTTGAGTCACCACCTTCTATCTTTATGCACCATTAAGAGAGCATAGTTGTCATTCTGAGTATAATGTGCATTGTCCCAAAGTTTTCATTGATTGATTCATATTGTTGGTTTCACTTGTTCTTAAATTACTTGTATCTAGTCGCCCTCTTAAAACTTGAAGGTGTCCTATGCATCTATGTTTTGCTACTCCATGAGGGACAAGCTGAAAACCATTTGTATGTTTTTCCTTATGATTTGAACACACGTTTGACTTTCATTGTTTCATTTTCATGATCTTTTGTTTGTGTTCATTTTCATGTTATAACATGGTTGCTAAGTTTCTTCTATCAAGATTATATCTTTCATGCCCATGTTTTAAGTTCTTTTGATCCCAGCGCACAACGCTTACATATTTGATCAAGATTTTGTAGGTGCATGTCACCTCAAAAATATTTCTTTTGTTATCACTTACCTACTCGAGGACGAGCAGGAGTTAAGCTTGGGGATGCTGATACGTCTCCAATGTATCCATAATTTTTGATGCTCCATGCTTGTTTTTACACCATTTGTTTAGTGTTTCGTTACACTTCGTGGCATTTTTATGCATTTTCCGGAAGTAACCTACTAACGAGATGCCACAGTGCCAGTTCCCTGTTTTCTGCTGTTCTTGTGTTTCAGAAAGTTACATAGGAAATATTCTCAGAAATGGACGAAACCAAAGCCAGTCGTCCAGATATTTCACGGAGCTTCCAGAACACCGAAGAGGGGACGGAGCCGAACCAGAGGGCGGCCACACCACAGGGTGGCGCGGCCTAGGGCTGATCCGCGCCCCCTGGTGGTGTGGGCCCCCTGGTCCACTTCTGCCACTGCCTCTTTGCCTATAAAGACCCCCCGATGGGAAAAACCTAAAGACCCGATCACTTTTCCAGAAACACATCGCGATCCGCCGCCGCCATCGACCCGAGATCGGGAGGGTCCAGAAACTCTTCTCGGCACCCTGCCGGAGAGGGGAATCACCACCGGAGGTCTTCTTGATCGACATGCTTCCCTCCGACGCGATGAGTGAGTAGTCGACCTTGGACTATGGGTCCATAGCAGTAGCTAGATGGTTGTCTTCTCCACCATGTGCTTCATGTTTAGATCTCGTGAGCTGCCTTACATGATCGAGACTACCATTATGTAATTCTACATGTTGTGTTTGTTGGGATCCGATGAATATTGGTGTTATGATTGAGTTGAAGTACTGAATTTTATCTTATGTTATCTCTATGTTGTTTGTGATCTTGCATGCTCTCTGTTGTTAGTAGCTATCTTGGCCAAGTAGTTGCTAGTGACTCCAGGAGGGGGTATTTATGCTCGATAGTTGGGTTCATGCCTCTATTTAATCTGGGGGAGTGACAAAAACCTCTAAGGTTGTAGATGTGCTGTTGCTACTAGGGAGAAAACAACATTCATATGCTCGAGGGCATATGCTTTGTTTACATTACACAATTTGCTTAATGCAATTATCTGTTGTTCGCAACTTAATACTTGTGGAGTTCTCGGATTGATTCGCCACAAGTGGATTATTAGTCATAGATGCAGTTGGATGGCGGTCTATGTATCTTGTTGTAATGCCCAGAGTAAATCTGATAGTGATCCTCTCGACATATGCACGTTGTCTTTATTCTATCAATTGCCCAACTGTAATTTGTTTACCCAGCATGTATTATTTTATCTTATGGAGGGACACCACTAGTGAACTGTGGACCCCGGTCCTATTTCCTTGATATTGCTATCACCTGTTTACTTTACTCGCACTGTTTACTTTACTCGCATATTGCTATTGCTTTCCACTCGATACGCTCATACCCTTTGTTTCAAGCAAACCGGTGAGATTGACAACCTCATCGTAAGTTCGGAACAAAGTATTTGGTTGTGTTGTGTGTAGGTTCCACGTTGCTACTGGTTGAAGACACGCTAACAAGTTATCCTTAACGGCGCCCTTGTTAGAGCATCATGCAGCTAGTGGGCATCACCTTCAATCGTTTGGCTTTCTCCTACTGGATTGATAACCTTGGTTTCATAACTGAGGGAAAAACTTGCTGCTATATTCATCAAACCTTGCTCTTGGGGTTTCCAACTGGCCGGTCATTTACTTCATCAACTACACGCCAACAAGTTCTCTGGCATGATTCATCACCGCGCCCTCACATGCTCTCCGTTGTTAGTAGCTATCTTGGCCGAGTAGTTGCTAGTGGCTCCAAGAGGGGGTATTTATGCTCGATAGTTGGGTTCATGCCTCTATTTAATCGGGGGAGTGACAGAAACCTCTAAGGTTGTAGATGTGCTGTTGCCACTAGGGAGAAAACAATATTCATATGCTCAAGGGCATATGCTTTGTTTACATTACACACTTTGCTTAATGCAGTTATCTGTTGTTTGCAACTTAATACTTGTGGAGTTCTCAGATTGATTCGCCACAAGTGGATTATTAGTCATAGATGCAGTTGGATGACGGTCTATGTATCTTGTTGTAATGCCCAGAGTAAATCTCATAGTGATCCTCTCGACATATGCACGTTGTCTTTATTCTATCAATTTCCCAACTATAATTTGTTTACCCAGCATGTGTTATTTTATCTTATGGAGAGACACCACTAGTGAACTGTGAACCCTGGTCCTATTTCCATTACATTGCTATCACCTGTTTACTTTACTCGCAATGTTTACTTTACTCGCATATTACTATCACTTTCCACTCGATACGCTCATACCTTTGTTTCAAGCAAACCGGTGAGATTGACAACCTCATCGTAAGTTGGGAGCAAAGTATTTGGTTGTGTTGTGTGCAGGTTCCACGTTGCTACTAGTTGAAGATGCGCTAACATGTTAATCGTTAACGGCGCCCTTGTTGGAGTGTCACTAGGCTAGCAAGCATCACCTTCTTGAGTTTTTGCTTTTTCCTGGATTTGACATACCTTGGTTTCTTACTGAGGGAAAATTTGCTGCTGTACTCATCATACCTTCCTCTTGGGGTTCCCAACTTGACAGTGAAAAACCATCAACACCGTGCCGCATCAAGCTAATTTTTTGGCGCCGTTGCCGGGGATTGAAGAAGAAGAAGCTCCCACATCAACTACACATTCCCATGTTAACTTGGCACCATCAGCGACCAACTTAGACGCGCGCAGCAAGAACTAAAGGTCATCACTGCGAAAGTTGATGTTGCTCTCTCCAAGGCTTCGCTGGCCTTGGACGCTGAGAACTTCCTTCTTGGGGAGATCGAAAATCTTGGGAAGGCGATGAAGTGTAAGTTTTCGAGCTCTTGATCCATTCTTCTTCTGGTGGATGAATTCTGATCATCCTTTTGTTGATCGCAGATGCATGTACTGACAGCCAAGCCGAGGCTCGACGTGTGAATGCGCATCTTCGGGCGGCTCAGAGCCACGTGAATTCGGTTGCCGATAAATTTTGGTCGAATCGATCCAAGGCTATAAAGCTGACCATCCTTCAAGATCGAATTTCTCAGGCTGGTGAGCTAGCTGAGACCAGACGGGCTGCTCTTGCCCTTGTGCATCAGGCGATGTTCCCCTTGAACGACCAACCCAATGGTATGTCTGCGTTGCTTGGCCGCTTCGAGAACGGCGAGGCCATCTGCCGCTTCATTCGTGAGCACTTGAGGTGCGGGGCTCTGGTTGCCCTTTCCTTTGTGCGAGCCCGCTATCTGGAGGTTGACATGGACTTGGTGAAGCCGCTGCCTCCGACTCCTAGTGGTCGTGTTGAGATGGACGCGCACTACTCCGCTTGTAGACAGGTCGCCGATTGCATAGCGGGTCAGATCATTATCGAGAGCGACCACCAGAGAGCGAATCAGACTGGTTTGGTGACTTAGACTTGATTGTTTTCAAAGTGTGTGCTTGTATCTTGTGAAGTTCTTCAAAGTATTGTCCCCTGTGGGACATGACGTTTACTGAATTGTACGGGTCGAAAGGCGAAGCCCCCGAGCGTAGGTCAAAGGGCAGAGCCCCCGAGCGTAGGTCGAAGAGCGAAGCCCCCGAGCGTAGGTCAAAGGGCGGAGCCCCCGAGTGTAGGTCGAAGGGCGGAGCCCCCGAGCGTAGGTGGAAGGGTGGAGCCCCCGAGCGCAGGTCAAAGGGCAGAGCCCCTGAGCGTAGGTCGAAGGGTGGAGCCCCCAAGCGTAGATCGAATAATTTTTAAGGCGAAGCCCCCGAGCATGGGTCAAACAATTTTTAAGGCGAAGCCCCCGAGCATGGGTCGAACAATGATATGAGAAGACATACTTTATTGCTTGGTGCCGAAGGCGCAATGGTTGAGCGTGGTCTGCTGCCAACGCTTAGTTACAGAGAGAGAAAAAGGGGGAAAGGAAGTCTATCGATTCTAAGGATAGAATCGACGCAGCTGCGCGGCGTTCCATGGGTTTTCGACGTCCACCCCTGTCTTGGGGTCGCGTAGCCGATATGCGCCTCCTGGGATTGCTTCGTGGACGAGGTATGGGCCTTCCCACGGTGAATCCAACTTCGATGTGCTTGTTTGTTTGAGACGAAGCACAAGGTTGCCGGGCTCGAAGGACCGTCCGCGTACCTATCTGCTGTGGTAATTGCGGAGGTGTTGCTGATAAACTGCCGATTGGATGAGGGCTACGTCTTGCACTTCGTCCAGCAGGTCACGGACGTCTTCCAACGCTATTTGCGCATCTTCTTTGACATAGGCCTCGACACGGGGTGCGTCATATCGCACATCCGTAGGAAGCACCGCTTCTGCACCAAATAGCATGAAGAACGGTGTGTAGCCGGTTGAGGAGTTAGGCGTTGTGCGCAGGCTCCAGAGCACCGAAGGTAGTTCCTCGACCCAAGCGCCTGCTGCACGTTTCAGATGTCGAAGGAGTCGCTTCTTGAGGCCACCGCAAACTAGCCCGTTTGCCTTTTCGACCTGGCCATTGGACTTGGGATGCGCCACCGATGCGTACTTTATTTTGATGCCGAACTCTTTGGCAAACTGTTGAAATTCGCCCGCGGTGAAGTTGGTGCCATTGTCGGTGATGATGTTGTTCGGTACGCCGTATCGGTAGATGATGGACTCAAAGAACTTGACCGCCATAGTCGCTTCTTGATTGGTGACTGGGACGGCTTCGATCCACTTGGAGAACTTGTCGATGGCGACCAGCAGGTAAGTGTGGCTTCCTCGAGATGACTTGGGCAGAGGCCCTACTTGATCGAGTCCCCATTGTGCAAAGGGCCATCCAATGGGTATGGTACGCAGTTCTGATGCGGGCGCGTGAGGCTTCGTGGCGAATCGCTGGCATGCATCACAATGCTGGACAATGTTCCTGGCGTCGTCGAGGGCCGAAAGCCAGTAGAACCCCAATCGAAAAGCCTTAGCGACAAGGGTTCGGCTTCTGGCATGATGCCCGCAGGTTCCTTCATGAATATCTCAGAGGAGGGCGATTCCGTCCTCAGGTGCTATGCACCGTTGGAGAACCCCTGTTGTGCTGCGCTTGTAGAGTTCTCCGTTGATTATCGTGAAGGCCTTGGAGCGCCGTATGATCTGTCGGCGATGGATAGTGTCTTCCGGGAGTTTGCCCCGAACCAGGTAGGCCAGGTACGGCTTCGTCCAGATCGCTTTGACGAGCATGACTTTGGACGTTTCATTTGACAGGTCTTCTGTTCCCGACGCTGGGGTGGGACCTGACTGTTTAGCCCCTGAGCGTGTTGCTAATGCTGGATCGATGACTGGCTTGATCTTGACAGAGCGCTCGAATATCTCCTCGAAGAAAACTCCTGACAGTATCGGCAAGCACTTGGAACCAATGTTGGCCAAGCTGTCTGCTTCTTCGTTGCTTTCCCTGCCAATATGCGTCACCTCACAACCTTCGAAGTCGCCTTCGAGCTTGTCTTACATTGCGCGATACGCGATCATGTTTGCACAGGTCGCATCGCACTCCTTCATGACCTATTGGGCGATGAGGTTCGAGTCTCCGGGGATCTTGATGTGAGTGGCACCGCAGGCTTTCACCATACGCATGCCATGCAGAACGGCTTCGTACTCTGCTTCATTGTTCGAGGGGTTCGCGAAACACATACGTAGGACGTAGCACATCTTGCCCCCTGTGGCGACACGAGGACCACTCCTGCTCCTGCTCCCGAAACTCGCTTGGACCCATCAACGTATATGGTCCAGCAGTTCGACAAGTCTGGAAGTTTGGGCATCTACGCTTCGGTCCATTCGGCTATGAAATCTGGCAGGACCTGCGACTTGATCGCGGACTGTCGCTGGTATGTGATCTCCCAGGGCCCCAGGGTGATTTCCCATAGCGAAACACGCCCCGTGGCGTCGGGGTTGTTGAGGATACTGGATACTGGAGTGACACTCATGCAAAACTAATGACGAGCAAATGAAGCTGCCTAGTCGAGGGGTACTTAATTTAATATGGAAGATAGCAATTCCGAGGCCACTACTATGATGGAGTGACACTCGAAGTAATGCGGCAACTTCTTCCCTGTCATATATATGGCGTACGCCAGCTTCTGATAGTGAGGGTACCTTTGCTTGGTCGGGGACAGGACCTCACTGAGATAGTACACCGGTCTCTATACTCCGTGCTCCTTGCCATCCTCTGCGTGCTCGACCACCAAGACAGAACTGACAACTTGATTCGTGGCCGCTATGTACAGCAACATCGGCTCCTTTTCTCGAGGGATAACTAGGACCGGGGACGTTGAAAGGCGACACTTAAGGTCGTCAAACGCGGTTTGCGCCTCCTCTGTCCACGTGAAGTTGTCCGTCTTCCGAAGTAGCCGATAGAAGGGGAGAGCCTTTTCGCCGAGATTGCTTATAAAGCGGCTAAGTGCTGCTAGTCGACCTGTCAGCTGTTGGACATGTCGAAGCGACTTCGGCGGCTGCATGTTGATGATGGCTTGAATCTTCTCTGGATTGCCCTCGATTCCTCTCTCAGAGATTAGGTAACCCAGTAGCTGGCCTGTAGGCACCCCGAAGGAACACTTCTTTGGGTTGAGCTTGATGCTGTAGCGGTCGAGGTTGGCGAAGGTTTCTCACAGATATTCGAGCAAACTGTCTGCCTTTGAGGACTTGATAACGATGTCGTCGACGTAGACCTCGATGTTGCGGCCGATCTCTCCTTCAGGCACACTTGCATACACCGTTGATAGGTGGCTCCGGCGTTCTTGAGCCTGAAGGGCATCGTCATGTAGTAGTATACCCCGTGCAGGGTGATGAATGTTGTCTTGTCTTCGTCTTCGACCTTTAACCTTATCTGGTTGTATCCAGAATATGTGTCAAGGAACGAGTGGCGCTCGCAGCCAGCAGTGGAATCGATGATCTGGTCGATTCGGGGAAGGGGAAAGTAGTCCTTCGGGCAATGTTTATTCAATACCGTGAAGTCGATACACATTATGTAGATCTTGGTGTCTTTCTTTTCCATCATGACCGCTGCTAAAAGCCATGTGGCCTCCTTTATCTCTCTGATGAATTTTGCCTCGAGGAGACGATTTATTTCTTCGCCCATTGCTCGGGCCTTCTCTGGGTTGTAGCAACGCATTGATTGCTTGATCGGCTTCGCGTTCGGAAATATCTTTAGCTCGTGCTCGGCGAGTTCCCTAGGGATGCCTGGCATATCTGCTGGACACCAGGCGAACATCCTCCTATGCTCATGGAGGAACTCGACAAGCGCGCTTTCCTATGCAGGGGAGAGATAATTTGACACCCGCGCAGTCTTGGTTGGATCCGTCGGGTGGATCTGGTGCTCTCGGGTGTCTTTGCTGGCGTCGAATGATAGTTCTGGGGCATTCTGCTGCACCGGCGGATCGACGTCCATGTTGGAGCTCTCCCTGATGTGGTTGAGCTCTTCGTGCACTCCAAATGTCTGAGACATGCTGTTGAAGTCCTTGTCGCAGTTTTCTGAGCGAGCAAAGCTTCCGCTGATCGTTAGTGATCCTTTGTTTGTGGGCATCCGTAGCTTGAGATAAGCGTAGTGCGGCACCGCCATGAATCGGGCAAACGCTGGTCGCCCGAGGATAGCGTGGTACTGCGAGGGCCAGTCGACGACTTCAAACTCGATCTTCTCCTTCCTGAAGTTTGCTGGAGTGCCGAAGATGACGTCCAGGTGTATTGCCCCCAGTGGGTACGTCGGCTTCCCTGGGACGATTCCATGAAAGGATGTCTCTGTCGGCAAGAGGTTGTCCATCGGGATCTTGATCTTCCGCAATGTGTCTGCATAGATGAGGTTCAAGCTGCTCCCTCCATCCATGAACACTTTCTTGGAGGTGAAACCTCCTATCTGCACTTCGAGGACCAAGGCGTGGTGTCCAGGGCGCGGGATCTTCGGTGGGTGGTCAGACCGGTCGAAGCCGATCGGATGCTTGATACGTCCAAAACGTATCTACTTTCCTGAACACTTTTGCTATTGTTTCTCCTCTAATTTGTGTGTTTTGAATACAACTAACACAAACTGACGCTGTTTTCAGCAGAATTACTCTGGTGTCTCGTTTTTGTGCAGAAATCCAACTTTCAGTAAAAATTCGGGAAAAATCATCAAAAATCCTATTTCACCAGAAGACCCACGGAGCCAGAAGACGGGACGGAGAGGAGGCTCGAGGGGCCCTCACACACAGGTGGCGCGACCCAGCCCTGGCCGCGCCACCCTGGCGTGAGGAGGCCCCAGCAGCCCTCTCGACCTCCCCTCTCGCCTACATATACCCCCTGACATAATAATATCAGGGAGATGGCGTTTTTCCCAGATAGACTTCCGTTGCGCTGCCGCCATCAGAAACCGCGATTCAGAACCAGAAACTCCGTTCTGGCACCCTGCCGGGATGGGGATTTGGAGGAGATCTTCATCACCATCATCACCGACGCTCCTCCATCGACCATCCATGACTCCCGCATCCATGTGTGAGTAATTCCCCCGCTGTAGGTAAGGGGATGGTAGGGATTGGATGAGATTGTTCATGTAATTTGATATGAGATTGTGAGGGCATAGTGCCTAGTATCTTTATTTAGTGCCTATGACATTGTTGCAACTTGTTGTGCTTAATGCTTGTCACTTTGGGCCCGAGTGCCATGATTTCAGATCTGAACATGTTATTATTTCTATGATGATACTTGTTGTTTATGGTCTTACCTACAAGTTGTATACACATATTGTTGTCCGGAACCCGAGGCCCCAAAGTGACAGAAATTGGGATAATCGGAGGGGATGGCTATGATGTGAGGATCACATGTGTTCACCGAGTGCTAATGCTTTGCTCCGGTATTTTATTAAAAGGAGTACCTTAATTACCAGTAGTTTCCCTTGAGGCCCTGCTGCAACAGGCTGGTAGGGAAAAAGATGTCGTGCAAGTTTCTCCTTGTGAGCACGTGCGGCTATTTACGGAACACATTCCTATGATTGTTTGTACTAGGATGCTTTATCATTATTTATCTGCAATGCCCATGTCTCATTGATTTCATGAATTATCTTATCCATGCAACGCCCGTAATCCATCCCTATGCCTACAGTATTTGTTCCTACTGTTTACTACTGTTACTATTACCGCTGCTGTTTTACTACTGCTGTTACTATTTCACTACTATCACCACTATAAATCTGTTGCTACTGATAAACCACTGTGAGCAAGACTGTTTCCAGGTGTAGCTGAATTGACAACTCATCTGTTAAGGCTTACATATATTCTTTGGCTCCCCTTGTGTCGAATCAATAAATTTGGGTAATACTTCCCTCGAAGACTGTTGCGATCCCCTATACTTGTGGGTTATCAAGACTATTTTCTGGCGCCGTTGCCGGGGAGCATAGCTTTATTTGTAAGTTCACTTGGTATTCATACTGTTCACTACAATCCTTTCATCATGGGTAAACCTCATGATGGAAAAGTTCCTATATTGCCATCCACTACAAGAAGAGGTACGACTCTCAACACCTCTGTTGCTCTTGATTCGCCATCTGTTATGAGTAAGTTGCTTACACCACCACACCCACACGCTACTGCTACTACTTCTGCTGAGATTGAAAATGCCACTGATAATTTAGATGATGCTTCTACTGTGCTTGATGAGAGTGGTTCACTAGGTTCCTTTTTAGATGCTACTATTGCTAGAGCTAAGTTGGGAAACACCACTGTTACACCTGTTAGTTCACCTGAGTCTAGGGAATGTCCTAGTGATGATTATGATGATGATGCTTATATTGAGCTTAATGATGATTTTATTGCTGAAGCACGTGCTGCTCGTAATGCTGGTAATGTTAGAGAACTTCTTGCAAGACGCTCTGTTAGATATAATTTGTCTCCTGATCCTAAGTTTGCTGCTTCTCCCATAAATATTAGAGACAAGGATTATGATTTCTCTTTGGATTTATCTTACATATCTATTGTTGAGAAAACTCCTTTTTGTGGTACTAAAGATGAGAGTGCTATGGGGCACATGAATGAGCTTTCTACTTTGAGTAATTTGTTTTCTGATGATATTAAGCTCCGCACTTACTTTGTTGCTAAGATTTTTCCTTTCTCGTTGAAAGATGCAGCTAAAACTTGGTTTAATAGCTTGTCTCCTGGATCTCTTACTAGTCCTATTGCTTTGGTTAATGCTTTCTTTCAGAAATATTTTCCTGCTAGTGCTCAACATGCTGCTGTGCAGAAAATCTTTGATTTTGAACAGGGAAAAGGAGAGATATTGCCTGAATCTTGGACAAGGTTTTGTTCTTTAATTAGATCTTTGCCTAAAGAACCATTGCCTAAAAATGAACTCCTTGATATATTTTATAATGGACTAACGGATGAATCTAAGTCATATTTGGATAGTTGTGCTGGTTGTGTTTTCAGGGAAAGAACTCCGGCTGAAGCTGAAGAATTAATGGCTAAAATAAGCCGGAATCATGATGATTGGACTTTAGTTGAGCCAACACCAGCACCAACCCCTGCGCCATTTACAGAGCCTACGCCAAAGAAGAGAGGGATGATTGAATTAAATGATGAAGTTATGAAGGAAGCTAAGAAATCTCTTAAGGAGAAAGGTATTAAGGCCGAAGATGTGAAGAATTTACCTCCTATAGAAGAATTATGTAAGCCAATCCCTCACTCATCTACCATTGAGGTACACTCTCTCCAACGCTTTGATGAAAGAGATATTCCTTATTCTAAACCTCCTGATCAATGCTTAGATGAGTTTAATAATTTTGTTGTTAAGCAAGAAAATTTTAATAGAATGGTGCATAATCATCTGTTGGAAAATTCTAGAGCTGTTAACAAGTTACAGGATATTGTGGAGAGAACCGCCAATGATGTGAAGATACTTGTTAAACATTTTCAAATGGTTCAAACACAAATTGATCAGCTTACCAAGGTGCAAAAAGACTTGCTAGTTAATGCCGTAAGAGAGAAGCAAGCATGTGAAATACGCACAAGAAGTGGCGCTGCTACTCAAGATCCATTATATCCTGAAGGACATCCTAAGAGGGTCGAGCAAGATTCTCAACGAACTGCAAGTGATGATATTCCTTCTAAGAAGAAGAAGAAGAAGCATAAAACAACTGCAGAATCCTCTGATGCAGGTAAAGATCCTAACAGTGTTTCTATTTCTGATGCTGAAACTGAACCAGGAGATGCTTCCGATAAAGAAGAAGTTGAAGAAGAACCAGAAAAGATTGATAAAAGTGCTAAGTACACCAAAGAAGACTTCATTGCCAACAAGCATGGTAAAGAGAGAGAACCTTGGGTACAGAAACCAATGCCTTTTCCTAGTAAGAAACACAAGTCCAAGGAAGAAGAACACTACAACAGGTTTTGTGAATGGATGAGACCTTTATTTTTGCAAATTCCTTTGACTGATGCTATTAGAATGCCTCCTTATGCAAAGTATATGAAAGATATTGTCACTAACAAAAGGAAAATTCCTAGTGAGGAAATTTCCACACTTCTTGCTAATTATTCTTTTGATGGTAAAGTTCCAGAGAAGCTTGGAGATCCAGGTATACCTACTATTCCTTGCTCCATTAAAAATAACTATGTTAGAACTGCTTTATGTGATTTGGGAGCTGGAGTTAGTGTCATGCCTTTTTCTCTTTATAAGAGACTTGATTTAGAAAAATTAGTATCAACTGATATATCTTTACAAATGGCTGATAAGTCTACTACTATTCCTATTGGTATATGTGAAAATGTTCCTGTTCAAGTTGCTAACAGTTGTTTGATTTTAACTGACTTTGTTGTGTTGGAAATGCCTGAAGATGATAATATGTCTATTATTCTTGGGAGACCTTTTCTAAACACTGCAGGTGCTGTTTTTAATTGCAATCAAGGAAAAGTAACTTTCAATGTCAATGTCAAAGAATACACGGTTTATTTTCCCAAGAAGATTGATAGGAAGAATGCTCTAAGTTCAATCAAGCATGTTGAGACCATCAAAGTTGGTCAAATTATTTGTTCAGAGCGAAAGCCCAAGGAAGAATATCAAATTGTTATGGTTGGGGCTATACCTATCAAAGTTGAGGTAACATAAGCATTTAGTGAAGTGCAAAGTTTTGCCTCATACAACGTTAGTTTGGCAACAAGACTTGATCAAACTTGTTAACAAAGTGATTTTATATGAACGAAACTTTGTTTTCACCGCTTCCACTCCACCTCACTTGAATTTACTTTCATCAATTTTATTCTTTCAGTTTAGTTACATGATTAAGAGTATCTCAGAGCTGCTGCATGCTTGGTTTTCATTTGCTTGAAATCATTTTATCCTCGTTTTTCTGAATTTTTATCGATATGCCAATTTCTGAAAAATCCTCGAAAATAAAGTTTCTCAAAAAATTCCAGAAAATTCTTTATAAATTTTTATGTCAAAAATGGGGCAGAGAGACACCTGGGAGGCACCAGGAGGGGCTGCCACGCCACCTCACACATCGGTGGCGCGGCCCAGCCCTGGCCGCGCCACCCTGGTGTGAGAGGGGCCCACCTGGCCCCTCACTTATCTCTTCCTCCCCTGCTCTTTCTCTCTCTCGAAAACAACGACACACCCAGCTCAAACCTGAGTTCTTGCTGTTCTTCACCTCAATTTTTCGATCTCCTTACTCAGCCCAACATTTCTGCTGAGATTTGGAGCATTTGTTCTCCGGTATGTGACTCCTCCACTTGTCCAAGTAGAATTTCTTTTGGTGAAGTATTTATTGAGTATTTTAGCATTGTAGGTGACAGGATAAATGAGTATGCATGCTTGTTCTATTGCTTAGAATTGATATTTTGATGCATGATAGCTCTGTAGTAACCCACTATAGTAATTTCCTACATTTGCTTGTCTCAAAATCATATTTTATGAGGTTTGTTAAAAATTTCAGAAATGGAAGAGAATGCTTATCAACTCTCTCAACATGAACTAGAAGTGCATGAAGTTATGAAAGTTCACTGTGAAGAGAAGGTCTTCCCCTCACATTATCCATGCTCAGAGTTCATGAATGCTGCCGGAATTATGCAGGATTTTCAAACCTTACTCTCTAATGCAGGATTAGAACATTTTGTTGAGGGTGAACCTCCCCAATATGTTAAACTAACAATGTCTATGGTGCAGGATTTCAGATTTAGTTGGTCCACTTCTAACCCTATGGTTCATTATAAAATTTATAACAAATCTGTGGACTTGCCTCTGGATGTTTTCTGTACAGCTATTAGAGTACCACAGTGGGGATCGCTTGAGAAGATAAGGGGACAACCTAGACCATTGTTAGAACTATACGAGGAAATTTGTCAAGGAAGAAGCTTCACATGAGAGGGTGGTAAAACTCGAAATATTCATTTCCCATCCATTCGATATTTTGCCTTCTTTATTACCAAATGTGTTCTTGCTAGGAAATCTGCAAGTAAATTGTCTCTCCATGATCTAGCTTTTATTGCTGCTGCTTTGAGGCGTGATAGGACTTACCATTTGGGTGCCTTAATAGCTTTCCGTCTTGATGTTAATCGTGAGAAAGGGGGAATCTGTGGGGGACTTATAGCTTCACGCTTGTTAGCTTTGCATGGTGTTGTGCCTCATTTTCTAGATCTGCAGTTCCCCGAGGAGAAACTTGATCTTAATTCTATGATTCATCATAAGTTTATTTCTCCTCCTGCTAGTTTGATTAATTTAACATTTGAGCTAACCTTTTTCAAGAAGACTACTGGAGGGTAGTAAAGACTGATCGATCAGTCCGTTTGCCTGCACCTCTTTTGTTTAACCTTGATCGCAGGAATGGATGGTCGCTTACGGAAGATGAGCTTGATGCATACGTAGAGGAGCACCCGCCGCCTGTGCACGATGAGGAGGGCGCCGAGGAGTCGGGTCAGCCCTCCAACATTGCGAATTTCCCATATGAGCAACCTTATTATGATTATGCGCCATCAGCTTCATCTTCACGAGAGCCGGGGTACGATTACACCTATGATGACCCACCAGCCTGGGGCAGCAATCGGAGTCAAAATTGATCTCCACTTAGGGCAAAAGCCTAAGCTTGGGGGGAGGTACGCTGACGATTCACTCATCTACATATTATATTTTGTCGGACCTTTGTATATCCATGTTTCGCCTTCTTTATTGTTCTAGTTCTTACTTCTGCTTTCCAAAACACAAAAAGACCAAAAATATTTCTGTTATTTCTCCTTGATTGTTTTTTAGTTTGCTATCTTTGATTTGCTTTACTTTCTATTTTCGGTTTGCTATTTGAAAAATCCAAAAATATTTTGCTTTGTTTGCTATTTCCTTTCGTTCTTGTTTCAAAAATCGAAAACACAAAAATATTTGTTGTTCTTCTTCGGTTTTGTAAAGTTTGTTGTAGAGTTCAGTCTCTCGTTACTCCATTGGAGCTTGGTATTCACTTTATATTATTCAAGCCACACAAGTGAAGAGCAATAATGATGATATATGACAATCCGAGATGTGGTAAGAGGCTGGCATGAACTCTATTTGCTTTCATTTTTGTACATATACTCATCCATGTGGACATGCTTAGTTGGTTCATGTAAGGTATATGTTATCTAATGGATGCTTTGTAGTTCTTGCTTTCATATGATTAGTTTCAATTTACTAATAGCTTCTAGCATGTCATGTAGATGCTTGCATGCATTGTTTTATTCATAATATGGTATGTTATTCTGGTATCCTCCTCTGAAAGCTTCATTTGAATCGACTTGGCACATGCTCAAGCATGCATATGACTGAACAAAAAGTCAATTAAGCCTCGAT
Source organism: Dactylis glomerata (assembly GCA_007115705.1). NCBI lineage: Eukaryota > Viridiplantae > Streptophyta > Magnoliopsida > Poales > Poaceae > Dactylis > Dactylis glomerata. The sequence continues at coordinate 333,605 of QXEO01001282.1, read as the reverse complement.
GATCTAAATTGCCTCAGAGTTTTTGTATCATTTTTATGCCTATATTAATTTTGTTTTGTCGCAAGCATAATTATGATAGTTATTGCTCTCTCGATTGTCGCTTCCTAGTCTTTTGCTAACCTTCACTTATACTGAGTATGAGCTCTACTCGTGCATCCAATTACCAAAAACCAAGTTTTCCAAAGAGTCCATTATAAATTCCTATACATGGTATTTGAAAGCCATTCCAAGTAAATTTTCATGTGCTACCTTTCAAAACTTTCAACTACTTCTCATTTTGTGCCACTGTTTTTAGCTCATGGGGACGTAGTGGTCGGAATTACTATCTTCCATATTAAATTAAGTACCCCTCGACTAGGCAGCTTCATCTGCTCGTCATTAATTTTGCAAGGGAGCTGGTCAGACCATTATAATCTTAATTCTAAAAGGAAAGAAAAAAGGCACTCCTCCATGGAATGTGAAAGTTGGTGGGCACCCGATGGAATCGGTTAGCCATGGTTTGAGAAAGAAAAAAGGTGGGGAGGAGTGCCAAAGCTTTATGAAAGAGCACCAATGTGCCAAAATTTCAAAGAACTCGGAACCGCTCTCACTTATTTATTATGGAAGATAGCAAGTCCCCATTGCTAGTCGTTGACATAGAACAACCACTTCTCAAAATAAATTTTTATCTCTGTTTTACAAATGAAAAGCTCTAGCACATGTTAAATCACTGCTTCCCTCTGCGAAGGGCCTATCTCTTAGTTTTATGTTGAGTCTCCACCTTCTAACTTTTAAGCACTTCTTGAGAGCATAGCTATTATTCTTAGTGTAATGTGCTTGTCCCAGAACACGGTTAATTGTGGTATAACTTTGATGCTTGTATCTTTGATATTTCTACTTCTAGTCTTCTCTTGAACATCAGAGGTGCCTCAACATTTATGTTTTGCTCCACAAATAAAGGCAAGCGGGATACCACTCTTTCATATCATTTATGCATATTACAATCTTGTTAGCTTCTTATTTTCATGTTACTTCTTATTAGTATGTTGGCACTCTTTCATAGCTTGCTTAACTATGAGGTAGCATTAGCTGCATATTTCTTATTATGAATTGCTTGAGTACTTGATCATATAGTAAGTATATATACATCTATGAAGCAAATGTGTTCATGAAAGTTTCTTTTATCGCTCTCAGTTGTTAACTGAATTGCTTGAGGACAAGCAAATCGCTAAGCTTGGGGGGAGTTGATACGTCCAAAACGTATCTACTTTCCCGAACACTTTTGCTATTGTTTCTCCTCTAATTTGTGTGTTTTGAATACAACTAACACGGACTGACGCTGTTTTCAGCAGAATTGCTCTGGTATCTCGTTTTTGTGCAGAAATCCAACTTTCAGTAAAAATTCGGGAAAAATCATCAAAAATCCTATTTCACCAGAAGACCCCCGGAGCCAGAAGACGGGACGGAGAGGAGGCTCGAGGGGCCCTCACACACAGGTGGCGCGGCCTAGCCCTGGCCGCGCCACCCTGGCATGAGGAGGCCCCAGCAGACCTCTCGACCTCCCCTCTCGCCTACATATACCCCCTGACATAATAATATTAGGGAGACGACGTTTTTCCTAGATAGACTTCCGCTGCGCCGCCGCCATCAGAAACCGCGATTCAGAACTAGAAACTCTGTTCTGGCACCCTGCCGGGACGGGGATTTGGAGGAGATCTTCATCACCATCATCACCGACGCTCCTCCATCGACCATCCATGACTCCCCCATCCATGTGTGAGTAATTCCCCCACTGTAGGTGAGGGGATGGTAGGGATTGGATGAGATTGTTCATGTAATTTGATATGAGATTGTTAGGGCATAGTGCCTAGTATCTTTATTTAGTGCCTATGACATTGTTGCAACTTGTTGTGCTTAATGCTTGTCACTTTGGGCCCGAGTGCCATGATTTTAGATCTGAACATGTTATTATTTCTATGATGATACTTGTTGTTTATGGTCTTACCTACAAGTTGTATACACATATTGTTGTCCGGAACCCGAGGCCCCAAAGTGACAGAAATTGGGATAACCGGAGGGGATGGATATGATGTGAGGATCACATGTGTTCATCGAGTGCTAATGCTTTGCTCCGGTACTTTATTAAAAGTAGTACCTTAATTACCAGTAGTTTCCCTTGAGGCCCTGCTGCAACAGGCTGGTAGGACAAAAGATGTCGTGCAAGTTTCTCCTTGTGAGCATGTGCGGCTATTTACGGAACACATGCCTATGATTGTTTGTACTAGGATGCTTTATCATTATTTATCTGCAATGCCCATGTCTCATTGATTTCAGGAATTATCTTATCCATGCAACGCCCATAATCCATCCCTATGCCTACAGTATTTGTTCCTACTGTTTACTACTATTACTATTACTGATGCTGTTTTACTACTGATGTTACTGTTTCACTACTATCACCACTATAAAAATGTTGCTACTGATAAACCAATGTGAGCAAGACTATTTCCAGGTGCAGCTGAATTGACAACTCATCTGTTAAGGCTTACATATATTCTTTGGCTCCCCTTGTGTCGAATCAATAAATTTGGGTAATACTTCCCTCGAAGACTGTTGCGATCCCCTATACTTGTGGGTCATCAATGCTCTAACCAGTTCAGATATTCGGGCATAGCTGGCGGTGCGTGCTCGGCATGAAAGACCTCTCTTGCGCCCTTCCGCTGTACCTTATTCGTCGGGCGCCCTCTCTGGATCATGGGCACTGGTGCCTAGTTGACGAGGGAGATTATTCTTCTTTGTTCCCCGGCAACGGCGCCAGAAAAGAAGCTAGATGCTACCGATTTGATGAAGTAAATAACCGGCCAGTTGGGAACCCCAAGAGGAAGGTGTGATGAGTATAGCAGCTTGTTTTCCCTCAGTTAAGAAACCAAGGTTTATCGTTCAGGAGAAGAGCAGACAATTACGACTGAAGGTGATGCTTGCTAGTTTGCGACAGCTTTGGACAATTTATATATGGCGCCTCGTCCAAGCTTTGCTTGCTAGCTGCAACGCGGAACCTGCACACAACACAACCAAGTACTTTGCTCCCAACTTACGATGACGTTGTCAATCTCACCGGTTTGCTTGAAATAAAGGTATGAGCGTATCGAGTGGAAAACAGTAGAAGTATGCGAGTAAAGTAAACAGTGCGAGTAAAGTAAATAGGTGATAGCAATATGATGGAAATAGGACCGGGGTTCACAGTTCACTAGGGGTGTCTCTCCATAAGATAAATAAATCATGCTGGGTAAACAAATTACAGTTGGGCAATTGATAGAATAAAGATAACCGTGATATGTCAAGAAGATCACTACGAGATTTACACTGGGCATTACAACAAAATACATAGACCGCCATCCAACTGCATCTATGACTAATAATCCACTCACGGGGATATCGTCCGAACACCCCATGAGTATTATGTTGCGAACAACAGATAATTGCATTAAGCAAAGTGTGTAATGTAAACAAAGCATATGCCCTTGAGCATATGAATGTTGTTTTCTCCCTAGTAGCAACAGTACATCTACAACCTAAGAGGTTTCTGTCACTCCCCCAGGTTAAATAGAGGCATGAACCCACTATCGAGCATAAATACCCCCTCTTGGAGTCATTAGCAACTACTCGGCCAAGATAGCTACTAACAACGGAGAGCATGCAAGATCATAAACAACATAGAGATAACAAAAGATATATTTCAGTATAGCAACTCAATCATAACACCAATATTCATCGGATCCCAACAAACCAAACATGTAGAATTACATAACGGTGATCTCAATCATGTAGGGCAGCTCATGAGATCTAAACATGAAGCACATGGTGGAGAAGACAACCATCAAGCTACTGCTATGGACCCATAGTCCAAGGTAGACTACTCACTCATCGCTCCGGAGGCAAGCATGGCGATGAAGAAGACCTCTGGTGGTGATTCCCCTCTCCGACAGGGTGCCGGGAAGAGCTTCTGGACCCTCCCGATCTCGGGTCGACGACGGTGGCGGATCGCGATGTGTTTCTAGAAAATTGATCGGGTACTTAGGTTTTTCCCATCGGGGGGTCTTTATAGGCGAAGGGGCGATGTCAGAGGTGGAGCCAGGTGGCCTCACACTAGGGCGGCGCGGGCCAGGCCCTAGCCGCGCCGGCCTGGCATGTGGGGCCCCTGTGGCTCCCCTCCTACTCTCCTTCGGATCTCTGGAAGCTCCCGGACAAAATAAGACTTCAGGAACTTACTTCGTCCAATTCCGAGAATATTTCCTGTGTATCACTTCTGAAACACAAAAACAGTAGAAAACAGGGAACTGGCATTGTGGCAACTTGTTAATAGGTTAGTTCCAGAAAATGCATAAAAGTGCCACGAAGTGTAACGAAACAGTAGGCAAATGGTGTAAAAAGAAGCATGGAGCATCAAAAATTATAGATACGTTGGAGACGTATCAAGCATCCCCAAGCTTAACTCATGCTCGTCCTCGAGTAGGTAAGTGATAACAAAAGAATAATTTTTGAGGTGACATGCACCTACACAATCTCGATCATATATGTAAGCATTTGTGAGCTGGGATCATAAGAACTTAAAACATGGGCATGAAGATATAATCTTGATAATAGAAACTTAGCAACCATGTTGTAAACATGCAAATGAACACAAACAAAAGATCATGAAAATGAAACAATGAAAGTCAAACGTGTGTTCAAATCATAAGGAAAAACATACAAATGGTTTTCAGCTTGTCCTTCAAAGAGAGCAAAACATAAATGCATAGGACACCTTCAAGTTTAAGAGGGCGACTAGATACAAATAATTTGAGAACAAGTGAAACCAACAATATGAATCAATCAATGAAAACTTTGGGACAATGCACATTATACTAAGAATGACAACTTTGCTCTCTTAATTGTGCATAAAGATAGAAGGTGGTGACTCAACATAAAAGGTAAAAGAAAGGCCCTTCGCGGAGGGAAGCAGTGATTGCAAGTTTTATAACCTTCAAAAATTATGGTACTTACCGGCTTTGAGCTCTCATTGCCCCCATCATAAGCATCTTGAATGGTTAAAGTTAATGCGAGAACAATTATGATGCATATGCTTGACAAATCATAAGTTGAAAACCTCGTGTCCCGTGAATACGAGTACCCAAACCTCATGCTACTTTACTTAGAGTCCCAAGCAAGGCTCTAGTCATTGTAAGTATATGCATATCATTGAGAACCGCCAATGGGGTACCTCCGTGCCCGATGACATGGAACAAGCCCACATCAACATGACAGGACAAGCAGATAATGAACACCTCGATATCTCTTTTATTTGCCATTTGTTTAGCTTTTTATTGTGAGATGCGTCGTCGAATGTTCACCATGGGTATGCTGCAAATTTCCACCATAAATTATGCATGGCTTAGATTAGCGGCCCGGCGTTTCCCTAACACATATACAAACTCCATGATCCCCACAAGATTCCCAATTCATTTCACACCGTGGGCATCCATAAACAAAAGATCACGATATCAACTCAAATAAGAAGTGCAATGTTGAAAGCTTGCCCATGACTGCATGGCTGGGCTAGTCTCTAACTTACAACTTGCAAGCATAACAACTCAACATAAGAGACCACAATGTCAAAATTTTAAGAACAGGAAAAAGTAAAGTGTGCCTTCCGGTTCGTGAGAGCTTTACTGACTGAACTTCGCATAACACTGGTAAGAGTTTAATTTGAAGAGAAAATAAAAGCAAGTCAAATTTACTTGGAATAGCAAATTGCTAGTAGGTATGTATGGTGGACACTTTGGCAAACTTTGGCTTTTAGGAGTTGGATGCACGAGTAGAGCTCATACTCAGTACAAGGCGAGGGCTAGCAAAAGACTGGGAGCGACCAACTAAGAGAGCAATAATGGCCATAATCATGCAAAGCGACAAAGCGACATTAAAAGAAGCATAAGATGGCATCAAAAGTCAAAAACTAAATGATCATAGAGGCTATTAGCGACTTTGTAAGAGTCTAACATGTGTGAGCATGCGCCAAGTCAACCCAAATAAAGCATCAAGGAGAAAACCAAAATAATGCTTCCAAATAATTAAAACAACGCATGATTTTTTTTTCAAAGGCTCATTAAGCAATCTCAGTTATTTGAGACAAGTCATGCTACAGCAAAACCACTAAGCATACCATCAAAAAGACATCAAGCATGACATGAAAAAGCCTAAGCCGTAGTCTACACAAGCTCCTTGTACCACTATTTTGCACAAAGCTTTTTCTCTTTTCCAACACCATTTGAAATTTTTAAAGACACCTCTTTTGATGAAAACCAATAAATATCAGAGGCAAAAATACACCTTGATGAAAAGATATGACAAGGTCTGAATGCAAATCAAGGCAAAAACGAAAACCAAAAGCAGTAGCAGAAAAAGAAGAACACTCGGTGAACGATCAGAGTGAAAAACTGAGTGTTCCTGGCAAATGAAAACGAGTACATGTCCTCCAAAGGAAATTTGTTTGGGTCCAACCATTTATTGCAGCAAACAAAACAAAGCTAACTAACAAAACTAAAACAACTGACGCTCCAAGAAAAACACATAGTGCATGAAGCAATAAAAATATAGTGTTTTGAAAGGTGACCTAATTTTTGCCGATGAAGAAGGGGTGGCTCGGGGGCATCCCCAAGGTTTGAGGCTTGTACTTCTTGGATATTTCTTGGGGTGATGCATGGGCATCCCCAAACTTGAGCTTTTGTCCATTCTTCAACACATCTCATCATTCTCCAATCCCTACACTTGAAAACTTCCTTCATACAAAACTAAACACAAATCTATTAGCAACATTAGTGTAGCATAACATATAATCAACCTCTTTTTGCTTTAGGTTTCAACCCAAAACCACCACATATATAGCAAATACTACTGTATCAACTTCCCCAAAAGTTCCGTGATCAAAAGAACTCAAAAGAAAGCGATAAAGTGGCAAACACAAATATTGGCAGAAATCTGTCAAAACAGAACAGCTGACAAAGGTCGAATTTTTTAAGGGTTTTATGTTACTCAAATCAAAAAGTGTTCAACTAACTAAAGTTTGGATATAACCTGGGGCATATGCACAAGAAATCTCAGGTCCAAAAGATATACAGAGAATTTATACGAATTTTTACGGTGCAGCACCGAAAATAGTTTCAGGACAGCAACATCCCCAAATCTTTACCTCACTCGAATTAGAGGCTTCTCTTGGCACAAAAACGAAATAAACAAGATAAGGAGCGGTCATTACAGTAGTAATGACTTCCAAGACTCAAATAAAAGAAAAAGTACTAAAAATAAAATATTGGGTTATCTCCCAAGAGTGCTTTTCTTTAACGCCTTTGAGCTGGGCGCAGAAAATTGCGAATCAAGTAACATCAAGTGATGAAGCATCAAGCTCATAATTTGCTCTAAGCATAGAGTCAAAAATTAATTTCTTCCTTTTCCTAGGGAAGTGTTCCATACCTTTATTGAGTGGGAATTGATATTTTATAGAGCCTTCTCTCATATCAATGATGGCACCTACAGTTCGAAGAAAGGGTCTTCCCAAAATAATAGGACATGAAGCATGGCATTCAACGTCCATAACAAGAAAATCAACGGGAACAAGGTTATTGTTAACCACAATAAGAACATCATTAATCCTTCCCAAAGGTTTCTTCTTAGCAACATCAGCAATAGGAACATCAAAATAACATTTTTCAAGCGGTGGTAAAGCAAGCATGTCATAAATTTTTCTAGGCATGATAGAAATACTATCACCTAGATCACATAAAGCATGGCAATCAAAACCATTAACATGCATATCAATGATGGGTTCCCAACCATCTTCTGACTTCTTGGGAACAGAGGCTTTTTGCTTCAACTTTTCATCCCTAATTTTTATGAGAGCATTGGTAATATGCTTAGTAAAAGCAACATTTAAAGAACTAGCATTGGGAGTCAAAGCAAGCTTTTGCAAGAACAAAATAACTTCAGATATATTGCAGCCATCTACATCAAAATCATTAAAAGAAATAGAGCTATCATCTCCTACACTCCAAAAAATTTCAGCACTCTTTTGAGAAAAAGTTTTGGCAGTTTTAGGCTTCTTAACACAAGGAGTGGGAGTTTTCTCTACACCAATCAAGGTAAGAGGATTGCTAGCATTAGGAACAACATCATTAGAGGTAGTAATGGTACATACCTTCATCTCTCTAGCCATCTCATCTTCTCTTTCCCACCTGGCATGCAATTCCTCTAACAATCTAATATTTTCATCAATTTCAACTTGAATAGCATTAGCAGTAGCAAAAACATTGTTCTCTTTCACATCATTAGGCAACACTTTTAATTTCAGAAGTTCAACATCATGAGCAAGGCTATCAACTTTAGAAGCAAGAATATCAATTTTGCCTAACTTTTCCTCAACAGACTTGTTAAAAGCAGTTTGCTTACCGATGAAGTCCATAAGCATTACCTCAAGCTCGGAGGGCGCGGCCCTAGTGTTGTTGGAGGAATTACCATAAGAGTTACCATAACCATTACCATTGGTAGAAGGATACGGCCTATAATTGTTACTAGCAAAATTGTTCCTATAAGCATTGTTGTTAAAATTATTGTTTCTAATGAAATTCACATCAACATGCTCTTCTTGAGCAACCAAAGAGGCTAAAGGAACATTATTAGGATCAACATGAGTCCTATCATTAGCAAGCATAGCCATAATGGTAACAATCTTATCACTCAAGGAAGAGGTTTCCTCAACAGAATTTACCTTCTTACCTTGTGGAGCTCTCTCGGTGTGCCATTCGGAGTAATTCTCCATCATGTTGTCAAGTAGCTTTGTTGCGGCACCCAAGGTAAGGGACATAAAAGTGCCTCTAGCAGCTGAATCAAGTAGGTTCCTCGAAGAAAAATCAGTCCTGCATAAAAAGTTTGGACAATCATCCAAGTAGTCAGTCCATGAGTGGGGCAATTCTTTATCATAGATTTCATTCTTTCCCAAGCTTGAGCAACATGTTCATTATCAAACTGAGTAAACTTCATAATATTGCTACGCAGAGATATAATCTCAGCAGGAGGATAGTATCTACCAATAAAAGCATCCTTACACTTAGCCCATGAATTAATACTATTCTTAGTCAAAGACAGCAACCAATCTTTAGCTTTTCCTCTCAAAGAAAAAGGAAACAACTTGAGCTTAATAATATCACTTTCTACATCCTTATATTTCTGCATCTCACATAGCTCAACAAAATTGTTGAGATGAGCTGCAGCATCTTCAGTACTAGCACCAGAAAATTGCTCTTTCATAACAAGGTTCAACAAAGCAGGCGTAATCTGCTACTCCAAGTTGATGTGGGAGCAAACTGTCCTTGTGCGTGGTGAATAACCAGCCCGTTGGGAACCCCAAGAGGAAGGTATGATGAGTGTAGCAGCAAGTTTTCCCTCAATTAAGAAACCAAGGTTTATCGAACATGAGAAGGGAGACGATGACGACTGAAGGTGTTATGGAACCTGCACACACACAAACAAGTACTTTGTTCCCAACTTGCGATGAGGTTGTCAATCTCACCAGTTTGCTTGAAACAAAGGTTATGAGTGTATCGAGTGGAAAACAGTAGAGTATGCGAGTAAAGTAAACAGTGCGGGAAAAGTAAATAGGTGATAGCAATATGATTAAAATAGGACCGGGGTCCACAGTTCACTAGTGGTGTCTCTCCATAGATAAAATAACATGCTGGGTAAACAAATTACAGTTGGGCAATTGATAGAATAAAGATAACGTGATATGTCAAGAAGATCACTATGAGATTTACTCTGGGCATTACAACAAAATACATAGACCGCCATCCAACTGCATCTATGACTAATAATCCACTCCCGGGGATATCATCCGAACACCCTAGAAGTATTAAGTTGCGAACAACAGATAATTGCATTAAGCAAAGTGTGTAATGTAAACAAAGCATATGCCCTTGAGCATATGAATGTTGTTTTCTCCCTAATAGCAACAGCACATCTACCACCTTAGAGGTTTCTGTCACTCCCCCGGGTGAAATAGAGACATGAACCCACTATCGAGCATAAATACCCCCTCTTGGAGTCACTAGCAACTACTCGGCCAAGATAGCTACTAACAACGGAGAGCATGCAAGATCATAAACAACATAGAGATAACAAAAGATATAATTCAGTACAGCAACTTAATCATAAACACCATTATTCATCGGATCCCAACAAACCAACATCATAGAATTACATAACGGTGATCTCAATCATGTATGGCAGCTCATGAGATCTAAACATGAAGCACATGGTGGAGAAGACAACCATCTAGCTACTGCTATGGACCCATAGTCCAAGGTAGACTACTCACTCATCGCTCCGGAGGCAAGCATGGCGATGAAGAAGACCTCCGGTGGCGATTCCCCTCTCCGGCAGGGTGCCGGGAAGAGCTTCTGGACCCTCCCGATCTTCGGGTCGACGGCGGCGGCGGATCGCGATGTATTCTGGAAAACTGATCGGGCCCTTAGGTTTTTCTCGTCGGGGGGTCTTTATAGGCGAAGGGGCGATGTCAGAGGAGGGACCAGGCCCCCTCACACAGGGGTGGCGCGGCCAGGGGCCTGGCCGCGCCGCCTGTGCGTGTGGGGCCCACGTGGCCCTCCTCCGTATCTTCTTCGGATGTCTAGAAGCTTCCCCGTGATATAAGTCTTCAGGAACTTGTTTCATCCAATTCCGAGAATATTTCCTGTGTATCACTTCTGAAACACAAAAACAGCAGAAAATAGGAAACTGGCACTGTGGCACTTCGTTAATAGGTTAGTTCCGAAAAATGCATAAAAATGCCACTAAGTGTAACGAAACAATAGGCAAATGGTGTAGAAACAAGCATGGAGCATCAAAAATTATAGATACGTTTGAGACGTATCAAGCATCCCCAAGCTTAACTCCTGCTCGTCCTCGAGTAGGTAAGTGATAACAAAGAATAATTTTTGAGGTGACATGCACCTACACAATCTTGATCATATATGCAAGCATTGGTGAGCTGGGATCAATAGAACTTAAAACATGGGCATGAAAGATATAATCATGACAATAAGAACTTAGCAACCATGTTGTAAACATGTAAATGAACACAAACAAAAGATCATGATAATGAAACAATGAAAGTCAAACGTGTGTTCAAATCATACGGAAAAACATACAAATGGTTTTCAGCTTGTCCTTCAAAGAGAGCAAAACATAAATGCATAGGACACCTCAAAGTTTAAGAGGGCGACTAGATACAAATAATTTAAGAACAAGTGAAACCAACAATATGAATCAATCAATGAACTTTGGGACAATGCATATCACACTAAGAATGACAACTATGCTCTCTTAATGGTGCATAAAGAAAGAAGGTAGTGACTCAACATAAAAGTAAAAGAAAGGCCCTTCGCAGAGGGAAGCAGTGATTGCAAGTTTTATAACCTTCAAAAATTATGGTACTTACCGGCTTTGAGCTCTCATTGCCCCCATCATAAGCATCTTGAATGGTTAAAGTTAATGCGAGAACAATTATGATGCATACGCTTGACAAATCATAAGTTGAAAACCTCGTGTCCCGTGAATACGAGTACCCAAACCTCATGCTACTTTACTTAGAGTCCCAAGCAAGGCTCTTGTCATTGTAAGTATATGCATATCATTGAGAACCGCCAATGGGGTACCTCCGTGCCCGATGACATGGAACAAGCCCACACCAAAATGACAGGACAAGCAGACAATGAACACCTCGACATCTCTTTTATTTGCTATATTGTTTAGCTTTTTATTATGAGATGCGTCGTCGAATGTTCACCATGGGTATGCTGTAAATTTCCACCATGAATTATGCATGGCTTAGATTGGCGGCCCGGCGTTTCCCTATCACATATAAAACTGCATGATCCTCACAAGATTCCCAATTCATTTCACACCGCGGGCATCCATAAACAAAAGATCACGATATCAACTCAAATAAGAAGTGCAATGTTGAAAGCTTGCCCATGACTGCATGGCTGGGCTAGAATCCAACTTACAACTTGCAAGCATAACAACTCAACATAAGAGACCACAATGTCAAATTTTTAAGAACAGGAAAAAGTAAAGTGTGCCTTCCGGTTCGTGAGAGCTTTACTGACCGAATTTCGCATAACACTGGTAAGAGTTTAATTTGAAGAGAAAATAAAAGCAAGTCAAATTTACTTGGAATAGCAAATTGCTAGTAGGTATGTATGGTGGACACAATGGCAAACTTTGGCTTTTGGGAGTTGGATGCACGAGTAGAGCTCATACTCAGTACAAGGCGAGGGCTAGCAAAAGACTGGGAGCGACCAACTAAGAGAGCAGTAATGGCCATAATCATGCCAAGCGACAAAGCGACATTAAAAGAAGCATACGATGGCATCAAAAGTCAAAAACTAAATGATCATGAAGTCTAATGGCGACTTTGTAAGAGTCTAACATGTGTGAGCATGCGCCAAGTCAACCCAAATAAAGCATCAAGGAGAAAACCAAAATAATGCTTCCATACAATAAAAACAACGCATGATTTTTTCAAAGGCTCATTAAGCAATCTCAGTTATTTGAGACAAGTCATGCTACAGCAAAACCACTAAGCATACTATCAAAAAGACATCAAGCATGACATGAAAAATCCTAAGCCGCAGTCTACACAAGCTCCTTCTTGTACCACTATTTTGCACAAAGCTTTTTCTCTTTTCCAACACCATTTGAAATTTTTATAAACACCTCTTTTGATGAAAACCAATAAAGATCAGAGGCAAAAATACACCTTGATGAAAAGATATAGCAAGATCTGAACGCAAATCAAGGCGAAAACGAAAACCAAAAGCAGTAGCTGAAAAAGTAGAACGCTCGATTTTTAATAAGAGTGAAAACTAGAGCGTTCTTTGCAAATGAAAACGAGTACGTCTCCTCCAAAGGAAATTTGTTGGGGTCCAACCATTTATTGCAGCAAACAAACAAACTAAACCAACTAAGAAAACTAAAACAACTGACGCTCCAAGAAAAACACATAGTGCATGAAGCAATAAAAATATAGTATTTTGAAAGGTGACCTGATTTTTGCCGATGAAGAAGGGGTGCCTCGGGGGCATCCCCAAGCTTTGACGCTTGTACTTCTTGGATATTTCTTGGGGTGATGCATGGGCATCCCCAAGCTTGAGCTTTTGTCCATTCTTCAACTCATCTCATCATTATCCAATCCCTACACTTGAAAACTTCCTTCATACAAAACTAAACACAATTCTATTAGCAACATTAGTGTAAGCATAAAATATATTTAACCTCTTTTAGCTTCAGGTTTCAACCCAAAACCACCACATATAAAGTATATACTACTGTAGCAACTTCCACAAGAGTTCCATGATCAAAAAGAACTCAAAAGAAAGCGATAAAGTGGCAAAAACAAATATTGGCAGAAATCTGTCAAAACTGGACAGCTGACAAAGGACGAATTTTTGAGGGATTTTTCGTTGCTCAAATCAAAAAGTGTTCAACTAAGAAAAGTTTGGATATAACCTGGGGCATATGCACAAGAAATCGCAGGTCCAAAAGATATACAGAGAATTTTCACGAATTTTTACGGTGCAGCACCGAAAACAGTTTCAGGACAGCAACATCCCCAAATCTTTACCTCACTCAAATTAGAGGCTTCTCTTGGCACAAAAACGAAATAAACAAGATAAGGAGCGGTCATTACAGTAGTAATGACTTCCAAGACTCAAATAAAAGAAAAAGTACTGAAAAGTAAATAATGGGTTATCTCCCAAGAGTGCTTTTCTTTAACGCCTTTGAGCTAGGCGCAGAAAAGTGCGAATCAAGTAATATCAAGTGATGAAGCATCAAGCTCATAATTTGCTCTAAGAATAGAGTCAAAAAGTAATTTATTTCTTTTCCTAGGGAAGTGTTCCATACCTTTCTTTAATGGGAATTGATACTTGATAGTGCCTTCCCTCATATCAATGATAGCACATACAGTTCGAAGAAAGGGTCTTCCCAAAATAATAGGACATGAAGCATGGCATTCAACGTCCATAACAAGAAAATCAACGGGAACAAGGTTATTGTTAACCACAATAAGAACATCATTAATCCTTCCCAAAGGTTTCTTCTTAGCAACATCAGCAATAGGAACATCAAAATAACATTTTTCAAGCGGTGGTAAATCAAGCATGTCATAAATCTTTCTAGGCATGATAGAAATACTAGCACCTAGATCACATAAAGCATGGCAATCATAACCATTAACATGCATATCAATGATGGGTTCCCAACCATCTTCTAACTTCTTGGGAACAGAGGCTTTTTGCTTCAACTTTTCATCCCTAATCTTTATAAGAGCATTGGTAATATGCTTAGTAAAAGCAATATTTAAAGAACTAGCATTGGGAGTCAAAGCAAGATTTTGCAAGAACAAAATTACTTCAGATATATTGCAGACATCAACATCAAAATCATTAAAAGAAATAGAGCTATCATCTCCCACACTCCGAAAAATTTCAGCACTCTTTTGAGAAAAAGTTTTGGCAGTTTTAGGCTTTTTAACACAAGGAGTGGGAGTTTTCTCTACACCAATCAAAGTAAGAGGGTTGCTATCAGTAGGAGCAACATCATTAGAGGTAGTAATAGTACATACCTTCATCTCTCTAGCCATCTCGTCTTCTCTTTCCCACCTGGCATGCAATTCCGCTAACAATCTAATATTTTCATCAATTCCAACTTGGGTAGCATTAGCGGCAGCAACAACATTGCTCACATTCACATCATTAGGAAACACTTTTAATTTCAGAAGTTCAACATCATGAGCAAGGCTATCAACTTTAGAAGCAAGAATATCAATTTTGCCTAACTTTTCCTCAACAAACTTGTTAAAAGCAGTTTGTTTACCGATGAAGTCCTTGAGCATTACCTCAAGCTCGGAGGGCGTGGCCCTAGTGTTGTTGTAGGAATTACCATAAGAGTTACCATAACCATTACCATTGGTAGAAGGATACGGCCTATAATTGTTACTAGCAAAATTGTTCCTATAAGCATTGTTATTAAAATTGTTATTTCTAATGAAATTCACATCAACTTGCTCTTCTTGGGCAACCAGAGAGGCCAAAGGAACATTATTAGGATCAACATGAGTCCTATCATTAGCAAGCATAGCCATAATGGTATCAATCTTATCACTTAAGGAAGAGGTTTCCTCAACAGAATTTACCTTCTTACCTTGTGGAGCTCTCTCGGTGTGCCATTCGGAATAATTTACCATCATGTTGTCGAGTAGCTTTGATGCGGCGCCCAAGGTAAGGGACATAAAAGTGCCTCCAGCAGCTGAATCAAGTAGGTTCCTTGAAGAAAAATTCAGTCCTGCATAAAAAGTTTGGATAATCATCCAAGTAGTCAGTCCATGAGTGGGGCAATTCTTTACCATAGATTTCATTCTTTCCCAAGCTTGAGCAACATGTTCATTATCAAACTGAGTAAACTTCATAATATTGCTGCGCAAAGCTATAATCTTAGCAGGAGGATAGTATCTACCAATAAAAGCATCCTTACACTTAGCCCATGAATCAATACTATTCTTAGTCAAAGACAGCAACCAATCTTTAGCCTTTCCTCTCAAAGAAAAAGGAAACAACTTGAGCTTAATAATATCACTATCAACATCCTTATATTTCTGCATCTCACATAGCTCAACAAAATTGTTGAGATGAGCTGCAGCATCTTCAGTACTAGCACCAGAAAATTGCTGTTTCATAACAAGGTCAATAAAGTAGGCTTGATCTCATAAAAGGTGGTAGCAGGAACAGGTGGTGCAATAGGAGTGCAGATAAAATCACTATTGTTCGTGCTAGCAAAGTCACACAACTTGGTGTTTTCAGGAGTACCCATTTCAGCAAAACGAAAGTAAACAAGTAAAAAAAGCTACCAAGGATTCTAATTTTTTTTGGGTTTTTGATATAAAAAGCAATGCAGGTAAAATAAAATAAAGTAAAGAAAAATAAATAACAAAGTAAAGAATGTGTGTGCGAAGAACTCCCCTCGCAGAAGTCTTCTCTCTTCCCCGGCAATGGCGCCAGAAAAATAGCTGCTACTCCAAGTTGATGTGGGAGCAAACTGTCCTTGTGCGTGGTGAATAACCAGCCCGTTGGGAACCCCAAGAGGAAGGTATGATGAGTGTAGCAGCAAGTTTTTCCTCAATTAAGAAACCAAGGTTTATCGAACAGGAGAAGGGAGACGATGACGACTGAAGGTGTTATGGAACCTGCACACACACAAACAAGTACTTTGTTCCCAACTTGCGATGAGGTTGTCAATCTCACCGGTTTGCTTGAAACAAAGGTTATGAGTGTATCGAGTGGAAAACAGTAGAGTATGCGAGTAAAGT
This sequence comes from Dactylis glomerata, assembly GCA_007115705.1. NCBI lineage: Eukaryota > Viridiplantae > Streptophyta > Magnoliopsida > Poales > Poaceae > Dactylis > Dactylis glomerata. Next base: position 317,176 of record QXEO01001282.1, on the reverse strand, counting down.
AAACAGTGCGGGAAAAGTAAACAGGTGATAGCAATATGATTAAAATAGGACCGGGGTCCACAGTTCACTAGTGGTGTCTCTCCATAGATAAAATAACATGCTGGGTAAACAAATTACAGTTGGGCAATTGATAGAATAAAGATAACGTGATATGTCAAGAAGATCACTATGAGATTTACTCTGGGCATTACAACATAAAACATAGACCGCCATCCAACTGCATCTATGACTAATAATCCACTCCCAGGGATATCATCCGAACACCCTAGAAGTATTAAGTTGCGAACAACAGATAATTGCATTAAGTAAAGTGTGTAATGTAAACAAAGCATATGCCCTTGAGCATATGAATGTTGTTTTCTCCCTAATAGCAACAGCACATCTACCACCTTAGAGGTTTCTGTCACTTCCCCAGGTGAAATAGAGACATGAACCCACTATCGAGCATAAATACCCCCTCTTGGAGTCACTAGCAACTACTCGGCCAAGATAGCTACTAACAACGGAGAGCATGCAAGATCATAAACAACATAGAGATAACAAAAGATATAATTCAGTACAGCAACTTAATCATAAACACCAATATTCATCGGATCCCAACAAACCAACATCATAGAATTACATAACGGTGATCTCAATCATGTATGGCAGCTCATGAGATCTAAACATGAAGCACATGGTGGAGAAGACAACCATCTAGCTACTGCTATGGACCCATAGTCCAAGGTAGACTACTCACTCATCGCTCCGGAGGCAAGCATGGCGATGAAGAAGACCTCCGGTGGCGATTCCCCTCTCCGGCAGGGTGCCGGGAAGAGCTTCTGGACCCTCCCGATCTTCGGGTCGACGGCGGCGGCGGATCGCGATGTATTCTGGAAAACTGATCGGGCCCTTAGGTTTTTCTCGTCGGGGGGTCTTTATAGGCGAAGGGGCGATGTCAGAGGAGGGACCAGGCCCCCTCACACAGGGGTGGCGCGGCCAGGGGCCTGGCCGCGCCGCCTGTGCGTGTGGGGCCCATGTGGCCCTCCTCCGTCTCTTCTTCGGATGTCTAGAAGCTTCCCCGTGATATAAGTCTTCAGGAACTTGTTTCGTCCAATTCCGAGAATATTTCCTGTGTATCACTTCTGAAACACAAAAACAGCACAAAACAGGAAACTGGCACTGTGGCACTTCGTTAATAGGTTAGTTCCGAAAAATGCATCAAAATGCCACTAAGTGTAACGAAACAATAGGCAAATGGTGTAGAAACAAGCATGGAGCATCAAAAATTATAGATACGTTTGAGACGTATCATAATCTCATAAAAGTTTGCAGCAGGAGCAGGTGGTGCAATAGGAGTGTAGCTAAAATCACTATTGTTCATGCTAGTAAAGTCACACAACTTGGTGTTTTCAGGATTAGCCATTTCATCAAAACTAAAAGCAGATAAGTAAAAACAACTACCAAGGATTCTAATTTTTTTGGGTTTTTGATATAAAACAATGCAGGTAAAATAAATAAAGTAAAGCAAAACAATAACAAAGTAAAGGATGTGCATGTGAAAACTCCCCTCGCAGAGGTCTTCCACTCTTCCCCGGCAACGGCGCCAGAAAAGAACTGGTGCCTAGTTGACGAGGGAGATTATTCTTCTTTGTTCCCCAGGCAACGGCGCCAGAAAAGAAGCTTGATGCTACCGATTTCATGAAGTAAATAACCGGCCAGTTGGGAACCCCAAGAGGAAGGTGTGATGAGTATAGCAGCTTGTTTTCCCTCAGTTAAGAAACCAAGGTTTATCGTTTAGGAGAAGAGCAGACAATTACGACTGAAGGTGATGCTTGCTAGTTTGCGACAGCTTCGGACAATTTCTATATGGCGCCTCATCCAAGCTTTGCTTGCTAGCTGCAACGCGGAACCTGCACACAACACAACCAAGTACTTTGCTCCCAACTTACGATGAGGTTGTCAATCTCACCGGTTTGCTTGAAACAAAGGTATGAGCGTATCGAGTGGAAAATAGTAGAAGTATGAGAGTAAAGTAAACAGTGCGAGTAAAGTAAACAGATGATAGCAATATGATGGAAATAGGACCGGGGTCCATAGTTCACTAGTGGTGTCTCTCCATAAGATAAATAACACATGCTGGGTAAACAAATTACAGTTGGGCAATTGATAGAATAAACATAACCGTGATATGTCAAGAAGATCACTACGAGATTTACTCTGGGCATTACAAGCAAAATACATAGACCGCCATCCAACTGCATCTATGACTAATAATCCACTCATGGGGATATCGTCCGAACACCCCATGAGTATTAAGTTGCGAACAACAAATAATTGCATTAAGCAAAGTGTGTAATGTAAATAAAGCATATGCCCTTGAGCATATGAATGTTGTTTTCTCCCTAGTAGCAACAACACATCTACAACCTTAGAGGTTTCTGTCACTCCCCCAGGTTAAATAGAGGCATGAACCCACTATCGAGCATAAATACCCCCTCTTGGAGTCATTAGCAACGACTCGGCCAAGATAGCTACTAACAACGGAGAGCATGCAAGATCATAAACAACATAGAGATAACAAAAGATATATTTTAGTATAGCAACTCAATCATAACACCAATATTCATCGGATCCCAACAAACCAAACATGTAGAATTACATAACGGTGATCTCAATCATGTAGGGCAGCTCATGAGATCTAAACATGAAGCACATGGTGGAGAAGACAACCATCTAGCTACTGCTATGGACCCATAGTCCAAGGTTGACTACTCACTCATCGCTCCGGAGGCAAGCATGGCAATGAAGAAGACCTCCGGTGGCGATTCCCCTCTCCGGCAGGGTGCCGGGAAGAGCTTCTGGTCCCTCCCGATCTCGGGTCGATGACGGCGGCGGATCACGATGTGTTTCTGGAAAATTAATCGGGTACTTAGGTTTTTCCCGTCGGGGGGTCTTTATAGGCGAAGGGGCGATATCAGAGGTGGAGCCAGGTGGCCTCACACCAGGGCGGCGCGGGCCCAGCCCTGGCCACACCGGCCTGGCGTGTGGGGCCCCTGTGGCTCCCCTCCTACTCTCCTTTGGATCTCTGGAAGCTCCCGGACAAAATAAGACTTCAGGAACTTGTTTCGTCCAATTCCGAGAATATTTCCTGTGTATCACTTCTGAAACACAAAAACAGCAGAAAACAGGGAACTGGCACTGTGGCAACTTGTTAATAGGTTAGTTCCGGAAAATGCATAAAAGTGCCACGAAGTGTAATGAAACAGTAGGCAAATGGTGTAAAAACAAGCATGGAGCATCAAAAATTATAGATACGTTGGAGACGTATCAGGCACGAAGCCTCGTGGTGGCGGGAACGCCTCTTCTTCGACGGCTGGCTGTCGTGGCTCGACTTGCTGGATCGTGGCAGTCTGGTGGCCCTGTTGCACCACGTTTGCCGGCGGGTTAGGTGGTGGTGGTGGAGCGTTGTAAGCTATCGCACCTGCCACCGGTTGCTCTGATTGCATCCTCTCCTGAAGTGCTCGACTAAGGCGAAGGAATTCCCTGCACTCAATGAGAAGATGAGCAGGTCTTCGCACTCCATCTTTGTCGATGTAGGTGTGCCTTGTGCACCCCCCAGCGAGCATCTCCTCCGCTGACAGCGGTGGCTGATCACGACGTTGGCGCCACTTCGTTTTTGGCCTCGAATCGCGGCCAGCGCTTCTGCTACTGCTTCCGTAGTAGTTGTTCCCTCGTCTTGGCCCGTCTTGAATTTTGTCATGGTCGTTGTTCACGTAGCCTGCTGCTACCATATCCGTTGAATCCGCGTCATCATAGCGGCTTCGGCGACCCTTCTTTCGAGAGTTGGTGTGAAAATGATCTTTTGCATCGATGTCACGTTCCGCTGATCGCCGATGGCTCCTAGGGGCCGCGATGGAGTCTTCTCCATCAGCTCACTCGTTTGCCAAGCTCATAAGATGGTCGATGGTTTTCGGCTTGCAACTTCCGAGCTCCCCCTTGAAGTCGCGTCGAATAAGCCCGTCCCGAAAAGCGTCGATGGCTCTCTCGGGCGAAATATTTTCTGTCGTGTTGCGGAGGCTGATCCATCATGAGATGTACAACCTCAGGTTTTCTCCAGTCCTCTGTACGCATAGTCGCAATTCTTCGAACGATGTGGGCCATCGTGAGGTGCCTCGAAAGTTCGCGATAAATGCTTGCCGAAACTCCTCCCAAGAGTGAATGCTGTCAGGAGCACGGTTGTTCAGCCACACTCTTGCGTTGTCTTTCAAGTGCAGCGACAGTAACTGGAGAGCATTATCTCTAGATCCACCGCCAATGGTGACGGCGGTGATGAAGTTATCAAGCCAAATTCGGGGGTCCTGCTGCCCATTGAACTTGACTATGATGTCGCTAAGCTTGATCCCTTTCGGCAGTGGTGTGGAACGAATCAGGAGGCTAAAGCACTCCGCTCCGCACAGTCCATCACGATTACCGCCGAATGCTTCCAGTTCGTGTTCCTCCTTGAAACGATGCGTGTCGCGTCGTGCACGTGCTGAGTCGACTCTGTTCTGAGCCAAGCCGTGTCGAAGTTCCCCGTTGAGAGGTTCCACCACTTGAGTCCTGGGCGCGATGGCTGGCACCGCTGCTGAGTGCCTGGACTGCTCCACTAGCGTGATATTTCTTCTTGGTGTCGTTTCGTGCCCTTGGTTAGTTGTGCCTTGAAGCACCCTAACTCCTTCGAGCGCCAGGTTCCGTAAATGCCGCATGTGCTCGTCGTCGTTGGGAGCGTTCGCGGCAATATATGCTGCTACAGCCATGATTGCAGCTTCCTTGGTCTTGGGAAACACTCAGCTTCGTTAAATTCCGCTTCTAGATTCCGGGTGATGTTGTGCACATCGGCCCCGGGCTGGATGTGCGACCACGTCCTAGGATGGACACTCGATGAGTAATGAGATGATTGTCCGGCCCGTCTTCTGCTGGATGCGTCGGCCTCTTCTCTGCGTCGCTCCAGGATGCGCCTATCGGCACTAATCTGGTCTTTCTGCTCTTGGACGACGAATCGGAGCGCAGCTAGCTCCCGCGGGCTCGGATTAGGGCCCATATTTGCTTCGCCCGAGTACACTCTCCTTGCGTGCCGGATCTGATCCTGCGTTATGAACTGACGATCGGTGTTTCATCGGTCTCGACCATCATTGGATCTGTGCTCGTTCCCGTCTCCATGCGACGCCATCATGCAGTGTCCTTCGAATGGTGGGATCGAGTCATCGCTGTTTTCGCCCAGTGCGGGAGGGTAGATGTCGTCATCTTCGATGTACGATCCAACCTCAATCATGATGTCAGAGTCGTAATCGGCCATGTATCTGTCACTTGGTGTGGCAGATTCGCTCGAATATGAGCTAGCCGAATTGCCAATCTTCCCCTTAGCCTCAGGGTAGACGTCGTCGTCGTCGGAGCATGTATAGTCCGAGTACAGCCCTTCAACAAAATCAGGGTCATAGGGCGTAGGATGGAGCGTGAGGGCTTTGAGAGCCCGTTCGCACTCAGATATTGTCGGATAGATGGCTGTGGTGCCTCCTCGAGGATCCTCGCAGCCAGCGATCTCATGAGCGGAGAAGTCTCGGGCGCCCACGAAGTGATAAGCGTCACACTCAACGCAGTAGGGGTGGTTGGGGATGGAGGTGGATCTTGAAAGTCATTCGACCCAACTGATGGGGTCAAAGTTTCCAGGCTTGGTTCCTCCTCCGATGGCGTCAGCGACATAGTCGTCGAGAGGTTGCCCTCGATAGCTGGTGATGCGCTTGGAGCTGCTGCGGGCGACGTCGGATCGCTGACGGAGATCAGCTCAGCGACTCCGTTGTTGTCCACGTGGAAGTTGAACAGTCCGAAGGCCATGTCAAAGCCTCCAGTCACCGCCGAGACTGCTCCTGCCGTGCTTGAGGTGGGGTCGATGATGATCGCGGCCGGAGTGAGATCGGCGACGCTTGGCGGTGCAGTGTCGATGACGGTCGATCTACCGATGTCGACCTCAGTCTCCGATGGGATGGTGTCGATGACGGCCGGCACAGCGATGCCGATGTTGATGGTTGATGTGGTGTCGATGTCGATCTTGTCGTTGGTGTCGAAGTTGATGGTCAGCGGGTTGATGTTGATGTCGAACTGCGACGCAGAATCGACGGCCATGACTGATGATGAGCCGTCGAACCTTGTCGATGCAGTGAGGTTGTCGATGATTGGTGAAGGAGCCGGCGAATCCGTAGATCCAGATCCTGTCGTCCCCACGGACGGCACCAATTGACGAGGTTCAACCCCGACAATGGCCATGTTTGTGGGCTTTTGAGACATGGAGCGCTAGTGGGATCCAGCGAACTCGACGGCGATCAGACAAAAGCAGAGGGACACAAGGTTTACCCAGGTTCGGCCCCCTTCATAGGGTAAAGACCTACGTCCTGCTTGTCTGACTTTATTCAATGGGGTGGCTACAGTGGAGGTGTTACAATGGTGGCGTAGATTTGATCTAGCCGAAAGTGGAGAGCTCTTAATGTTTCGAGCGCTCCGGCGTGAGGTGGTGAAAAAGTGTCTAGAGAGGCACTACGATCTCCCTCCCAACCTTTTATATGCGAAGGTCGGGTCCCATGAGTGTTCTCCAAGTTGATTGCAGATAGAATCGATTTGAATAAACCCTAGATGAGTCCTAATTCGACTAGGTCTCTTTCTTCGAGTCTTTATCTTGTATGCCAAGTTGTATCCCTGGGCTGCGCCAAGCTGTTATCTTCATGGGCCTTGAGATTCCTTTGACAGTTGTCCCTCCTGGGCCAAAAACCAGGTAGGCGAATGCCGAAGGCCTATTTGGCATTCCTTTGTCACCGACGAAGAGAAACATGATCTTTGGTCTCGCCTGAGTTCAAAATTCACCCTGCCGACATTGGCAACTGCTGCGGAAACAGAGGCCTTGAAGTTGAAAGTGAAGAAGTGGTCTCTTAAGAATGTGGCCCAACTATTCAATAACCACAAAAAAAGTTATAAAATTACTACATCAAGAAAAAGACACCTCCAGAATTTACTGGCCCACTAGAGAAGCAACGGGATCACTGGGAAGCATTTCTGGAATACAAGGAATCAACACTAGCTTTGGAAAGATCGCGCAAGAATAAGGCAAATGCTGCCAAGAAGATTTATCACCATAAAATGGGTTCAGGTGGCTACAAGACTTTAGTGCTGGAGTGGGATAAAAAGGACGCCGCCTTGATTGCTAAAGGGGTCATTCCAGCTACACAACAATTGCCCCCGAGGGCAAGAAATTGGTTTTTGGGTCATGGCGGATACATTGACAAACAAACACGGGAGTTAGTTGCACCTCCTGCTATTGCTACTCCCAAGAATGAACTTGTGAAAGCACTCCAAGAGGTTGAAGAGGGCAAGTTCATTCCTGACAGAGAGAGGGACGTGTTGACAAAGGCCCTCAGGAATGCCGAACACACTGGGCGAACACGAGGACTGGGACCTAATTATCCATGGAGCATCGAGTTTGCCGAGGATGTAGAGTCTTATAGAAAAAGGGAGAGAGGAAGGAAGCGGAAGGAGGAGGAGAAAGGGCGGATAAAGAAGTTGGAAGAAAAGTATGATGGAATGTTCATGTCCATGCAGAAGCAGATTCAAGAAATGTGCCAAACTCAAGCTGGGCCAAGTCATCAACTCAGCTGGAAGGTCCTGCATTTGACAGTAACGATGGCCCATCGACGAAGAGAAGCAGTATGGCTTCCACAGGGCTTCGGGCTAATGAGGCACCGATGGGTCGCTACCCCGTGGATGAAATCAAGGGCAAGACACATTGTGAGCTCTATCAGTCGATGAAGAACATTTCCATGAAGGTGGCTGTTGGCTATGCTTTACCTATTCAACCTAGAGTTACTTGGCATTCCCTTCAGATTCCAGATGGCTATGCTCGTGTCGGGGTGGATGAAGTTCTACGCGGATATGAGTCACTAGAGTTTGACATTGCTGGACCTGAAGGTGAGGCGACACTCGGAGAAATGTTGAATGGTGTCGTTCTATGGAAGAAGAAATACATCAAGTTTCCAAGCTCGGTGCCACCGCCACCGAGTCGTCACAGGTCACCACCACCATAACGCGAGTCCATCTCGATCTCCACCGTCGGGTCAGCCATCGTTGCCACCGCTTGCGCCCACTAAGCCATCGTCGCCACCGCTTGCACCCACTAAGCCATCGGCGCCACCGCTAGCGCCCACTGAGCTTCAGGGCCAAAAGCGGAAGAAGCGTACCACCACCCCAGGTACACAATCATCAGGAACCCGAGAGGAGCCCCTCCCAAAAAAACACACTCCGGAGACCGTCTATTGGGCTAAGAGCATGATCAATCAGCCACCCCAATATGTATTGAATGCAAAAGATGACTATACACGCACACTCAAGAAACAATATGAGAAAAGAGACGTTTCCCAGCTCGGACAGCAGGAAAAACAATCGATCCTCCCCTCCAGGTATATTCAGAAGTTCCCCAGGGGTTAGACATGGACGAAGCCGTGAGACTAGCAGCCCAAATGAATATCACTGTGGCTGAATTGCTAGGTGGCGCAGAATTACCCAAGGCTCCTTTAGCACGGCAATATGTCTATGGGCAGCCGTTGGTCGACACCGAGAAGTTGCGTGAAATGCCAACAATGATGCGGAGATTCCATGACTGGTACATGAAGACGTCAGAGCGTGGTGAGCAAACAATGCTCATGGCAAAAGTTGGATCAGAGTATTACTTCCGTGAAGATGAGATCCATATGGAATTTTCAGAATTCTTCCAGTTCATGAATCTGGACTGCCCTCGACAAATCTCTCATGAGTTGCTATTGTCTGTAAGTTGATCAATTCTTTGTTTCTAAGTTGTTCAATTCTTTCAGTTCATTAATCTGTAATAATCATTATTATATCACTATGTATTCTAGTTTTGCAGAATGAAGATGCTAGAATGTACAAGGACAACCGCAATCAATGTTGGATTCATTGATCCAGATAAAGTTCATATACATACGCTACAGACGAAACCTAAGGAAACAGCACGTAACGTTCTAAAGTTTTTAAAGGAGCAACATTTCCGTAATAGCATACTGTTTCCCTACAACTTTGGGTGAGAATCTTACTCACGATATTAAGTGCAATTGATAAGTTACTGACATATATATAAACACGAGCAGGTTTCACTGGATTCTGTTTAATATTAAAGTTGACAATGGAAGAGTTGAAGTACTCGACCCATTAAGGAGAGACATGGAAGAGTTCCGTGACATGCAGAATATGCTCCAAGAGTAATTTTCAATCATTTTAGCACTATATCAGCCTCTTTCGTTGAAAAGCTGAGATATCATTTAATTCATAACTCATTGATTTATTTGTATTTCTCGGGTAGTGTTTGGGAACGGTTCAAAGGGGTGGTAACGGGACCATGGCGTGATCGGCTGATCTTTACTAGAGTCGACGTAAGTAGTACGAGCTAGTTCCGCACATCTGTTTACTTCTAGTTTCAATACAATTATGATGCTTGATTATTATTTTTGATTGAGTTCTATTCTTGTAAAGTATGCGCAGCAGCCACAGGGGACCAACTTTTGTGGATACTATGTTTACGAGTTCATTCGTGGATTTACCACTGAGCGCAGGACATTAGCTGTGAGCAATTTATCAATTGTGTTGAGTTTCATTCATAATTTTTGTTATGATAATTAATAAATTTATATTGATCTCTCTTTTATTGTAGAATGATCACATGCGGGAGAAGCTCCTACCACATCAACATCTACTAGCAATTCAAGAGGAATTGGCGGGATTTTTGTTGAAAGAGGTCATAGATGAAAAACATGGAAGATTTCATATAAATAGGCGGAATTCCTTGATAATTACAATGATCTTCATGTAATAGAGGTCATAGCCTCTGTGTTATCGAATAGACGGATTTAGTCTCGATAATTGTGATGTCCATATAACTAACACAATTATATATATTTGTTCGCTCGTAAGACAAAGTATGTTATATATGCATGCATGAATATTTGTACAAGTTATCTTATTACAGTATGTAGTACCGTAAAATATACAAAAACTTCTTTAAAATAAAGAAAAATGAATGAATAATACAAAACACCGGGGACTCTTTAGTCCCGGTCGGTATTATGAACCGGGACTAAAAGTCCCTGCCCAGGCTCGCCGGGGAGAGGCCACGTGGTACCCCTTTAGCACCAGTTCGTAAGGCAACCGGTGTTAAAGGTGACTTTTAGCACCAGATAATTAGCACCGATTGCACAACCGGTGCTAAAAATCCTTACGGACCGGTGCTAAAGACCCTGTTTCCACTAGTGTAATATATCAGCTTGAAGGTCACCTGCAGCAAGAAATCAATGATTTCCGTTAATATCTCACTAGTCGTCAGCCCGTGCATTCGCCCGGTGCTGTCGATATTTTGAAAGTCTATTGTTACATAAAATTGTGGGAGCAAGCCTAGTGTCTCAAAAGTTAACTACAAAATTAACAATGAAAGACTTATGAACGGACCAAAACCCGGACTTATCCAACTTAATGTATAGGTATCTTGCACTACGAAACATTTTACACCAGCAAGCGAATATTTTTCCATAAAAAAGCAACAGAATACCCCACGTGTAGCTGCACACAGGGTAGTTTTTTGATATGGGAAATATTATTGCAGAGAAATATAAGATACTAAAATTGGAAACATATAGCACGTTCATGTCCCTAGTATTGTAAAACGCTTTTGTATTGTTTTTACAACAACTAAGAATTGTAGAGTTGAATTACATCGTCCTTTTAACAATGTGTGGTTCCACCTTTTACCAGATCGAGTCAGCAAATGGAGAAGACAGTGCTTAATTACTTGCCTGTCAATGCTTCGGTAAATTGCTGCACATAATTGACGTGGATACTGGATAGTAGTCTCATTAAAATACTCCCGTTGCAACCATGAGACTCGGAGGCGCACAATTTACCTGAAGCGAGGAGATGCTACATGAAGGCACAGGTTTGGAATTAATCGGATCCAAACCTATAGGGTAGAACCTAGGTACCTCAAATTACCTGAAAAAAATGAAGATTTCATGGCCAGACCTAGGAGAAGCTGCATGCTTCGGAGACAGACGGCCGGGCATAGTTGGCCACATTGCACAGGCACAACACAAATCAATCTCTACCTTCTCATCAGCCTCCTGGACAAGATGCGGACCGAGTAACTTCTTCTCTCCGACGGGTGATCTACACTTCCGCCCGTACCCCTGTCGGATCAAACTCACGTATCCCTACCAAATCGGGAGGAGGCAAAGGCTGCTTCTTACCATGCGCTTGCTAAATCAATCGGAGCCAGACCAAGATTACTTGAATGCCAAAATCAAGTTTTCAACGCCAGATCTAGAAGAAGCTTCACGCTAGACTTTCTTTCCGTTTCTGTTTTGTTTTCGATGGAAACGGGGAGATACCAGCAAGAGTACGACTCACTTGCGTATGATGGGAGGGCACGTATTCAGGCTTTCATCCAACGGAAGCTAACACATCATAACTTAATCGGATGAATCAAGTTTCGTAGATTCAAGGATTAACGTGGAGCCTCCTACGGTGCCTCCAATTAGTAAATATAAGAAGAGCTAGCTAACACGTCTAATATAGAGGACACCACACATCTATATACGAGCAGCTAGGAACACATATGAAAGAGGCATCACTCGTGTGCCTATAGAACTCCCCATCTGAACGTAATAATTAATTGTACTCTAGCTGCTAATTGGTGATTGACTCTGTTTTACTCTCCTGCTGATTGGTCTAAGGAAGACAGAGTATTGATGTAGGTACAAGCACAGGTACAAAATACTATAATTTGACCAATTTTTAGATGGTACACCAAATGAATAAAGGTAGTTAGTATAAAATGAATATGCATGCAAGCATTTGTAGATGCTAGGGAACAAGTGTAATTGGACTAATACAAAGGTGTTACGAAAAAAGGACACGATCAATTTCTATATTATTTACCAAGAAATATGTATAAGTAGTTAAGTAAGTTTTTTTGCATGTATAAATGACATCATGAACCTAAAGTAAGATGGGTATGTTTGAAAGCATTTGGAGAGGTGAGACTGCCTTAAGTATAAAAGAACTAATATAGTTCGACCAACACAGAGATGGTAAAAAAATAAAAAATGTACAAAATTTAATTAAGCAGTCAGTTTAATCTGATTTATTTTTGGTGCAAAAAATCATAAAATATTATTGGTAGAAGGACAAACATGAGGGTAATGCATGGTACTTATGCTAGATGGTTACACATAATATCCAATTCTGCAATGGATGTGTATGAACATGGCTCTGATGTATCCGCATATATGATTTCCTTAGGCATATAAAAAGGAATTATATAAATATTGTGAAAGAAGTTAAAGATAGTACAACCAAGAAAAGCAAATGCATGTATGATCTAGTACATTTTTTTGAGAGAATGCAGCCTTTAGTGATCACATAACATCATTACAAAGTTCAACCTGGATCAACTCCGGGATCACACCAACAGAAAGATTACAAAGCAAAGGCTCCGAAGAGCGAGCTAATTTATGTGCTACTACATTCGATCTTCTAATATAAAATCTGAAACAACAGGACTCGAAGTCCATCTTCAGAGATTTGATATCACCAACGACCGTCCCCAGATTAGAACAGTCCTTAATTGAATAAGAGATTTGATTAATCAACGATAGGCAATCATAGACCAAAATTATCTTCGTGAAACCGTGGTCTCTGGACATCAAGAGTGCTGCTCGCACTGCCACAGCCTCTGCCATCTCTGGTACTGGGAGGCCAGCCAAACCCTCACTACACGAGAGGAGGAAAGCTCCATTGTGATCCCGAACCACCGCTCCCCAGCCCATTTGCTGCTCAGCGGGAAAGAGGGCTGCATCACATTGACACAAAACCGAGCCCTCAGGTGGAGCAGCCCAACGTGGCGCTGACACCTCGACCACCCGGTTTTTCGCCTTCTTGCACCTGAAAGCATGGTTCAGAATCATGTCAGCGTATGCCAACACTTTACTTGAGACCTGCGTCGGTTGCAATTGCACTTCATTGTTTCTGACATTGTTACGAGCTTCCCAAATTGTGCCAATAGGTAACTGGCAGTACCATGGCATTGGTGTCATTCTCTCTGTTCAGAAAGCCACAGATCCATTGTTTCATATGACCACTAGTGGAAAACAGGGCATCAGTCCCGGTTGGTTTCGGCCTTCAGTCCCGGTTGCGCAACCGGGACTAACCAACCGGGACTGGAGCCCAATCTTTAGTCCCGGTTGCTATACGAACCGGGACTAAAGAGCGACCACGTGGCAGGGGCCGGGCGCTCGTGGGCGTAGGACCTTTAGTCCCGGTTCGTGTTACGAACCGGGACTAAAGAGTCTACACGTGGCAGCCTCTGCTGCTTCTTTATTTTTCTGGATTTTAATTGTTATTTAGGGGTTTAGGGTTTATTTGTATTTTGCTCCATTCAATTTTTTGATTCATTTCAAACAAGTTTTCTTATATACTTATTCATACAGCATTACAACATAATATACAAGCCGATACATATATAATATATTTGTTCCACCGAGCATATACATACAAGTATATATACAACTTGTTCACACACATAAGATGACGACTTGTGTTTAATTACACACATTGTCTAATCGAAACTGACATGAAATTCACCCTTTGGGTTAATGACATGGTCAAGTAGAAATCTGGCTATTTCCTCTTGAATTCCTACTATGCGTTCAGTCGGTGAGAGCCGATTCCGCTTTGCTTCTAACTACGAAGAAGAAGATCAATATGAATATGAATCATCATAACAAAATTGATGCCAATAAATGAATTTGTCAGTATATTGTTTACTTACTGTTTGAAAATCAATTCCTTCAGTGACCTCGCACGAAGGTTCTCGCAAACGTAGTATGCACATAGATTAGTCCCCGATGGCTGCCTCGCACACTTTACGAGAATAGATTTTAGTCAGTGACATATCAAGATTGATATACTTAATGGTATTTGAAACTAGAATTAAAGGGATGTGTGGACCTAGCTCGTACAACTTACCTCGATCGTACGGTACATCAGCTCATTTTTTCATTCACCTTTTGCTATGCGTATAAACCGTTTCCAAACACTGCCGAGCAAACAAAATGAATAGATGAGTTATAGATGAACGAAAGAGACCGATATAATGCCGTAATGATTGAAATTACCTTCCATCATATCAATGATGCTTTGGTATTCATGAAGTTTTTTATTCAACGAGTCAAAGATTTCAACCTTTCCATAGTCAGGTTCAATCTTTAGCAATATCCAGTGGTAACTGCGTGCAAGTTTAATTATATAAGTTAATAACTCATCAATTACACTTATAACATCGAGTAAGGAAAAGTAACTATGTATAAGATAGTAACACTCACCTGCAGTTGTACGGAAACAGTATTCTAGCTCGGTATTCCTGCGTAAGTAGGAACTCTAGCAAGATATCCTCCGTCTCCTTCTATTTGTTCTGAATCATCGCTCCGTTAACTCGATTTGGATCAATGAATCCAACTTGGAAGTCATTCCTTTTCTTACATTGCATACTCTTCATTAAACAGCGTAGTGAGGATAATTACATGCAAAGAATGAGTTGAGCTAGAGACTTATAGAAATAATGAATCACTTACAGAACATAGGCACCGACGAGAGATTTGTCGAGCGCGTCTTGATTGAATAACTGAAAGAATTCATCAAACTCAATATGCACCAAGTCTTCACCTAAGAAATGGTCCTATGTGATTTTCATAAGGAGAAATTCTTGCGTGCCCTTTGCGGTTTGCATGTACCACTTCTGCAATTTTCGCATTTGTGTTGGTAGATTTATTTCAATCTCAGGTGGGACCAGACTCTTCCCCTTTTCATATTGTCGTGCTATAGGCGCCTTTGGGATATCTTCATGTATCAATTGAGAAAGAGTCAAACCAGCTTCAGCAGCAAAGTCGGCGGGATTGGGTTGAGCAACACTCCCACCAGCATCACTAGCAAAGACCTTTAGCGGGAAGATCGATTTCTTGGTCTGTGCTCCAAGCTGGGCAACGTCTCTTTTCCCTCTTGCAGTTGCGCATTTCTTATTAGCTTCATTCTTTGCATCTACCTGCTTATCCAAACAACGCTTGTAGTCATCTGGCTTACGCAATTCATATTGCGAAGGTTGGGTAAGTGATGTCTACGCATGCGTCTGTTCTTGTAGACAGTGTTGGGCCTCCAAGTGCAGAGGTTTGTAGAGCAGCAGCAAGTTTCCCTTAAATGGATCACCCAAGGTTTATCGAACTCAGGGAGGAAGAGGTCAAAGCTATCCCTCTCAAGCAACCCTACAATTACGATACAGAAAGTCTCTTGTGTCCCCAACACACCCAATACACTTGTCAGATGTATAGGTGCACTAGTTCGGCGAAGAGATAGTGAAATACAAGTGGTATGGATGATTATAAGTACTAAATACAATCTAGAATAAAAATGGCAGCAAGCAAACAAGTAACAAAACAGCGAGTAAACGGTGTGCACATCTTGGAAACAAGGCCTAGGGATCATACTTTCACTAGTGGACACACTCCCAACAAATATAACATAATTGAACCAATAGATAACTTCTCTTCACTATGGTACTCTGAATTACTCTCCTATTGAATAACACTAATCATTGCGTAGGGCTACGAAGCACTCCTCAAAGTTCATCAAGTACTTGACAAACACCACTCATAGAGATATCCAAATCAAATCACAACTCAAGATAGATATTATTGCAACTTAGACCAAGTACTAACACGGTGCACACACTGTCAACATTACACCATGAAAGGAGGAATAGATCACTTCAATACTATCATAGTGATAATTATTCTCATAATCCATAAGAGATCACAATCGTAGCCTAGACCAAGTACCACCATGATGCACGCACTGTCACCGTTACACCATGGCAAGAGGAATAGATTACTTTAATAACACACTAGAGTACACATAATGAAGAAGAGTAACATCTACTTATTCAACATGATACAAAGCTCACGATCACATAAAGATCGCATCATGGGAGAGAGAGGTGAACCACGTAGCTACCGGTAGAGCCCTCAGCCCCGGGGGGAACTACTCCCTCCTCATCATAGGAGACAGCAAGGTTGATGGAGATGGTGGTGAGGTCGATGGAGACGGTGGAGACGGCGATGGAGACCGATGGAGATGGCTTCGGGGGCACTTCCCCGTCCCGGCAGGGTGCCGGAACAGAGACTTCTGTCCTCCGAAATTTGGCTTCGACGGTGGCGGCGCTGCGGAACTGTTCTAGAAATTTCGCCGACCCCTTTAGGGTTTTCTGTCCCGAGGCTTTATATAGGCGAAGGGGTGTCGTCAGGGGGCTGCCAGGGGCTCCTCCCACATAGGGGGCGCGGCCAGGGGCTGGGCCGCGCCCACCTGGAGTGAGGCTGGCCCCTGGCCCCCCTCCGGCTCTCTTTCGGTCCTCATCCTTCGTCCGGGAAAAATAAGACTTCTGGAACTTGTTTCGTCCAATTCCGAGAATATTTCCTGTGTAGCTTCTCTGAAACACAAAAACAATAGAAAACGGGGAACTAGCACTATGGCATCTTGTCAATAGGTCAGTTCCGGAAATCGCATAAAAACGCCACGAAGTGTAACGAAACACAAGGCAAATGGTGTAAAAACAAGCATGGAGCATCAAAAATTATAGATACGTTTGAGACGTATCAGCATCCCCAAGCTTAACTCCTACTCGTCCTCAAGTAGGTAAGTGATAACAAAAGAAATAATTTTTGAGGTGATATGCACCATCACAATCTTGATCAAATAGGTAAAGCATTGAGTGCTGAGATCAAAGAACTTAAAACATGGGCATGAAAGACATAATCTTGATAATAGAAACTTAGCAACCATGTTATAACATGAAAATGAACACAAACAAAAGATCATGAAAATGAAACAATGAAAGTCAAACGTGTGTTCAAATCATAAGGAAAAACATACAAATGGTTTTCAGCTTGTCCTTCATGGAGAGCAAAACATAAATGCATAGGACACCTTCAAGTTTAAGAGGGCGACTAGATACAAATAATTTGAGAACAATTGAAACCAACAATATGAATCAATCAATGAAAACTTTGGGACAATGCACATTATACTAAGAATGACAACTATGCTCTCTTATGGTGCATAAAGATAGAAGGTGGTGACTGATGCGTGGTGAATGACCAGCCCGTTGGGAACCCCAAGAGGAAGGTATGATGAGTATAGCAGCTAGTTTTCCCTCAGTTAAGAAACCAAGGTTTAATCGTTCTTGGGGAAAAGAGACAAACAACTGAAGGTGATGCGGACTGGCTTAATAGCACTCCAACAAGGGCACCATTTACGATACTTGTTGACTCGTCTTCGGCCAGTAGCAACGCGGAACCTGCACACACACAACCAAGTACTTTGCTCCCAACTTGCGATGAGGTAGTCAATCTCACCGGTTTGCTTGAAACAAAGGTTATGAGTGTATCGAGTGGAAAACTGTAGAAGTATGCGAGTAAAGTAAACAGTGCGAGTAAACTAAACAGTGCGAGTAAAGTAAATAGTGCGAGTAAACTAAACAGTGCGAGTAAAGTAAATAGTGCGAGTAAAGTAAACAGTGATAGCAATATGATGGAAATAGGACCGGGGTCCATAGTTCACTAGTGGTGTCTCTCCATAAGATAAATAACACATGCTGGGTAAACAAATTACAGTTGGGCAATTGATAGAATAAAGATAAACGTGATATGTCAAGAAGATCACTATGAGATTTACTCTGGGCATTACAACAAAATACATAGACCGCCATCCAACTGCATCTATGACTAATAATCCACTCACGGGGATATCATCCGAACACCCCATGAGTATTAAGTTGCAAACAACAGATAATTGCATTAAGCAAAGTGTGTAATGTAAACAGAGCATATGCCCTTGAGCATATGAATGTTGTTTTCTCCCTAGTAGCAACAGCACATCTATAACCTTAGAGGTTTCTGTCACTCCCCCAGGTTAAATAGAGGCATGAACCCACTATCGAGCATAAATTAACCCTCTTGGAGTCACTAGCAACTACTCGGCCAAGATAGCTACTAACAACGGAGAGCATGCAAGATCATAAACAACATAGAGATAACAAAAGATATATTTCAGTATAGCAACTCAATCATAACACCAATATTCATCGGATCCCAACAAACCAAACATGTAGAATTACATAACGGTGATCTCAATCATGTAGGGCAGCTCATGAGATCTAAACATGAAGCACATGGTGGAGAAGACAACCATCTAGCTACTGCTATGGACCCATAGTCCAAGGTAGACTACTCACTCATCGCTCCGGAGGCAAGCATGGCGATGAAGAAGACCTCCGGTGGCGATTCCCCTCTCCGGCAGGGTGCCGGGAAGAGCTTCTGGACCCTCCCGATCTCGGGTCGACGACGGTGGCGGATCGCGATGTGTTTCTGGAAAATTGATCGGGTACTTAGGTTTTTCCCGTCAGGGGGTCTTTATAGGCGAAGGGGCGATGTCAGAGGTGGCCCCAGGCCTCCTCACACCATGGCGGCGCGGCCAGGGCCTGGGCCGCGCCAGCCTGGTGTGAGGGCGGCCTATGGCCCCTCTCCTACTTCTCTTCGGATCCCTGGAAGCTTCCGGACAAAATAAGACTTCAGGAACTTGTTTCGTCCAATTCCGAGAATATTTCCTGTGTATCACTTCTGAAACACAAAAACAGCAGAAAACAGGGAACTGGCACTGTGGCAACTTTTTAATAGGTTAGTTCCGGAAAATGCATAAAAGTGCCACTAAGTGTAACGAAACAGTAGGCAAATGGTGTAAAAACAAGCATGGAGCATCAAAAATTATAGATACGTTGGAGACGTATCAAGCATCCCCAAGCTTAACTCCTGCTCGTCCTCGAGTAGGTAAGTGATAACAAAAGAATAATTTTTGAGGTGACATGCACCTACACAATCTTGATCATATATGTAAGCATTTGTGAGCTGGGATCATAAGAACTTAAAACATGGGCATGAAAGATATAATCTTGACAATAAGAACTTAGCAACCATGTTGTAAACATGCAAATGAACACAAACAAAAGATCATGAAAATGAAACAATGAAAGTCAAACGTGTGTTCAAATCATAAGGAAAAACATACAAATGGTTTTCAGCTTGTCCTTCAAAGAAAGCAAAACATAAATGCATAGGACTCCTTCAAGTTTAAGAGGGCGACTAGATACAAATAATTTGAGAACAAGTGAAACCAACAATATGAATCAATCAATGAAAACTTTGGGACAATGCACATTATACTAAGAATGACAACTATGCTTTCTTAATGGTGCATAAAGATAGAAGGTGGTGACTCAATATAAAAGTAAAAGAAAGGCCCTTCACGGAGGGAAGCAATGATTGCAAGTTTTATAACCTTCAAAAATTATGGTACTTACTGGCTTTGAGCTCTCATTGCCCCCATCATAAGCATATTGAATGGTTAAAGTTAATGCGAGAAAAATTATGATGCATATGCTTGACAAATCATAAGTTGAAAACCTCGTGTCCCGTGAATACGAGTACCCAAACCTCATGCTACTTTACTTAGAGTCCCAAGCAAGGCTCTTGTCATTGTAAGTATATGCATATCATTGAGAACCGCCAATGGGGTACCTCCGTGCCCGATGACATGGAACCAGCCAACATCAAAATGACAGGACAAGCAGACAATGAACACCTCGACATCTCTTTTATTTGCCATTTGTTTAGCTTTTTATTGTGAGATGCGTCGTCGAATGTTCACCATGGGTATGCTGCAAATTTCCACCATGAATTATGCATGGCTTAGATTAGCGGCCTGGCGTTTTCCTAACACATATACAAACTCCATGATCCCCATAAGATTCCCAATTCATTTCACACCGCGGGCATCCATAAACAAAAGATCACGATATCAACTCAAATAAGAAGTGCAATGTTGAAAGCTTGCCCATGACTGCATGGCTGGGCTAGTCTCCAACTTAGAACTTGCAAGCATAACAACTCAACATAAGAGACCACAATGTCAAATTTTAAGAACAGGAAAAAGTAAAGTGTGCCTTCTGGTTCGTGAGAGCTTTACTGACCGAATTTCGCATAACACTGGTAAGATTTTAATTTGAAGAGAAAATAAAAGCAAGTCAAATTTACTTGGAATAGCAAATTGCTAGTAGGTATGTATGGTGGACACTTTGGAAGACTTTGGCTTTTAGGAGTTGGATGCACGAGTAGAGCTCATACTCAGTACAAGGCGAGGGCTAGCAAAAGACTGGGAGCGACCAACTAAGAGAGCAATAATGGCCATAATCATGCAAAGCGACAAAGCGACATTAAAAGAAGCATAAGATGGCATCAAAAGTCAAAAACTAAATGATCATGAAGGCTATTGGCGACTTTGTAAGAGTCTAACATGTGTGAGCATGCGCCAAGTCAACCCAAATAAAGCATCAAGGAGAAAACCAAAATAATGCTTCCATACTATAAAAATAACGCATGATTTTTTCAAAGGCTCATTAAGCAATCTCAGTTATTTGAGACAAGTCATGCTACAGCAAAACCACTAAGCATACTATCAAAAAGACATCAAGCATGACATGAAAAAGCCTAAGCCGCAGTCTACACAAGCTCCTTCTTGTACCACTATTTTGCACAAAGCTTTTTCTTTTTTCCAACACCATTTGAAATTTTTAAAGACACCTCTTTTGATGAAAACCAATAAAGATCAGAGGCAAAAATACACCTTGATAAACAAATATAAGAAGATCTGAACGCAAATCAAGGCGAAAATGAAAACCAAAAGCAGTAGCGGAAAAAGAAGAACACTCGGTGAAATTGTAAGAATGAAAAACGGAGTGTTCTTGGCAAATGAAAACGAGTACATCTCCTCCAAAGGAAATTTGTTGGGGTCCAACCATTTATTGCAGCAAACAAACAAACTAACTAAGAAAACTAAAACAACTGACGCTCCAAGAAAAACACATAGTGCATGAAGCAATAAAAATATAGTGTCTTGAAAGGTGACCTGATTTTTGCCGATGAAGAAGGGGTGCCTCGGGGGCATCCCCAAGCTTTGACGCTTGTACTTCTTGGATATTTCTTGGGGTGATGCATGGGCATCCCCAAGCTTGAGCTTTTGTCCATTCTTCAACTCATCTCATCATTCTCCAATCCCTACACTTGAAAACTTCCTTCATACAAAACTAAACACAATTCTATTAGCAACATTAGTGTAGCATAACATATAATCAACCTCTTTTTACTTCAGGTTTCAACCCAAAACCACCACATATATAGCAAATACTACTGTAGCAACTTCCCCAAAAGTTCCGTGATCAAAAGAACTCAAAAGAAAGCGATAAAGCGGCAAACACAAATATTGGCAGAAATCTATCAAAACAGAACAGCTGACAAAGGCCGAATTTTTGAGGGGTTTTCTGTTGCTCAAATAAAAAAGTGTTCAACTAACGAAAGTTTGGATATAACCTGGGGCATATGCACAAGAAATCGCAGGTCCAAAAGATATACAGAGAATTTATATGAATGTTTACGGTGCAGCACCGAAAACAGTTTCAGGACAGCAACATCCCCAAATCTTACCTCACTCGAATCAGAGGCTTCTCTTGGCACAAAAACGAAATAAACAAGATAAGGAGCGGTCATTACAGTAGTAATGACTTCCAAGACTCAAATAAAAGAAAAATTACTAAAAATAAAACATTGGGTTATCTCCCAAGAGTGCTTTTCTTTAACGCCTTTGAGCTAGGCGCAGAAAATTGCGAATCAAGTAACATCAAGTGATGAAGCATCACTTACCTCAGTAAGCACTTTGGAAGTTCCCGAAGATGATTCAACTTGCAAGTCACCCTTAGTGGAACTAAGAGTCTTACCAATTTTAAGAACATGTTGAGATTTAAGCGCAGAAACCTTGGGAACATACATAAATTTTTGCCCTTTTCCAACAAACACTTTCTCTTTCTTAAATTTAAGAGAAGAGAAGATTAAGCTAAGAGTTTCCATAGACTCCTCTAGTTTACCAGTCCTTAAGTTTTGATTATCAAGAGTAGTGCTAGCTTCTAAAACGGTAATTCTCTTACCAATGTTTTCTATTAATTCACTAACGCTGCTAGCATTTTCTAGGATACTTGGCAAACTTTTCTCTAAAGAGCTGAGCTTTTCTACCACCTCCTCCAAGGTGGTCTCGGTTTTAGCAACATGAATAGGTGGTATTCCCACTAAACTTTCAATTATAGTGCATGCTTCTCTAGCGGGAGTACCCAGAAAATTACCTCCTGTAAGAGTATCGAGAACATACCTATTCCAACTAGATATACCAACATAAAAATTTCTAAGGAGGATCATGGTAGAGTGCTTTTTGGTACACCTATGATGAGCATTGTTAATACGATACCAAGCATCTTTTAAACTTTCTCTCCCTTGTTGCTTAAAACTATGAACTTCTACTTCAGGATTACTCATTTTAACAAAACTGAAAGCAGACAAGTAAAACAACTACCAAGGATTCTATTTTTTTTGGGTTTTTGATATAAAACGATGCAGGTAAAATAAATAAAGTAAAGCAAAACAATAAAACAAAGTAAAGGATGTGCGTGCGAAAAACTCCCCTCGCAGAAGTCTTCCACTCTTCTCCTCAGCAACGGCGCCAGAAAACTGTGCTTGATGCGTGGTGAATGACCAGCCCGTTGGGAACCCCAAGTGGAAGGTATGATGAGTATAGCAGTTAGTTTTCCCTCAGTTAAGAAACCAAGGTTTAATCATTCTTGGGGAAAAGAGACAAACAACTGAAGGTGATGCGGACTGGCTTAATAGCACTCCAACAAGAGCGCTGTTTACGATACTTATTGACTCGTCTTCGGCCAGTAGCAACGCGGAACCTGCACACACACAACCAAGTACTTTGCTCCCAACTTGCGATGAGGTTGTCAATCTCACCGGTTTGCTTGAAACAAAGGTTATGAGCGTATCGAGTGGAAAACAGTAGAAGTATGCGAGTAAAGTAAACAGTGCGAGTAAAGTAAACAGTGCGAGTAAAGTAAACAGTGATAGCAATATGATGGAAATAGGACCGGGGTCCACAGTTCACTAGTGGTGTCTCTCCATAAGATAAATAACACATGCTGGGTAAACAAATTACAGTTGGGCAATTGATAGAATAAAGATAAACGTGATATGTCAAGAAGATCACTATGAGATTTACTCTGGGCATTACAACAAAATACATAGACCGCCATCCAACTGCATCTATGACTAATAATCTACTCACGGGGATATCATCCGAACACCCCATGAGTATTAAGTTGCGAACAACAGATAATTGCATTAAGCAAAGTGTGTAATGTAAACAAAGCATATGCCCTTGAGCATATGAATGTTGTTTTCTCCCAAGTAGCAACAGCACATCTACAACCTTAGAGGTTTCTGTCACTCCCCCAGGTTAAATAGAGGGATGAACCCACTATCGAGCATAAATATCCCCTCTTGGAGTCACTAGCAACTACTCGGCCAAGATTGCTACTAACAACGGAGAGCATGCAAGATCATAAACAACATAGAAATAACAAAAGATATATTTCAGTATAGCAACTCAATCATAACACCAATATTCATCGGATCCCAACAAACCAAACATGTAGAACTACATAACGGTGATCTCAATCATGTAGTGCAGCTCATGAGATCTAAACATGAAGCACATGGTGGAGAAGACAACCATCTAGCTACTGCTATGGACCCATAGTCCAAGGTAGACTACTCACTCATCGCTCCGGAGGCAAGCATGGCGATGAAGAAGACCTCCGGTGGCGATTCCCCTCTCTGGCAGGGTGCCGGGAAGAGCTTCTGGACCCTCCCGATCTCGGGTCGACGACGGCGGCGGATCGCGATGTGTTTCTGGAAAATTGATTGGGTACTTAGGTTTTTCCCGTCGGGGGGTCTTTATAGGCGAAGGGGCGATGTCAGAGGTGGCCCCAGGCCTCCTCACACCATGGCGGCGCGGCCAGGGCCTGGGCCACGCCAGCCTGGTGTGAGGGCGGCCTGTGGCCCCTCTCCTACTTCTTTTCGGATCCCTGGAAGCTCCCGGACAAAATAAGACTTCAGGAACTTGTTTCGTCCAATTCCGAGAATATTTCCTGTGTATCACTTCTGAAACACAAAAACAGCAGAAAACAGGGAACTAGCACTGTGGCAACTTGTTAATAGGTTAGTTCCGGAAAATGCATAAAAGTGCCACTAAGTGTAACAAAAGAGTAGGCAAATGGTGTAAAAACAAGCATGGAGCATCAACAATTATATATACGTTGGAGATGTATCAGTGACTCAACATAAAAGTAAAAAAGAAAGGCCCTTCGCGGAGGGACGCAGTGATTGCAAATTTTATAGACCTTCAAAAATTATGTTACTTACCGGCTTTGAGCTCTCATTGCCCCCATCATAAGCATCTTGAATGGTTAGAGTTAATGCGAGAACAATTATAATGCATATGCTTGACAAATCATAAGTCGAAAACCTCGTGCCCCATGAATACGAGTACCCAAACCTCATGCTACTTTACTTAGAGTCCCAAGCAAGGCTCTTGTCATTGCAAGTATATATGTATCATCGAAAACTGCCAACGGGGTACCTCCGTGCCCGATGACATGGAACAAGCCCACATCAAAATGACAGGACAAGCAGACAATGAACATCTCGACATCTCTTTTATTTGCCATTTGTTTAGCTTTTTATTTTGAGATGCGTCGTTGAATGTCCACCATGGGTATGCTGCAAATTTCCACCATGAATTATGCATGGCTTAGATTGGCGGCCCAGGCGTTTCCGTAACACATATACAAACTCTATGATCCCCACAAGATTCCCAATTCATTTCACACTGCAGGCATCCATAAACAAAAGATCACGATATCAACTCAAATAAGAAGTGCAATGTTGAAAGCTTGCCCCATGACAGCATGGTTGGGCTAGAATCCAACTTACAACTTGCAAGCATAACAACTCAACATAAGAGACCACAATGTCAAATTTTTAAGAACAAGAAAAAGTAAAGTGTGCCTTCCGGTTCGTGAGAGCTTTACTGACCAATTTTCGCATAATACTGGTAAGAGTTTAATTTGAAGAGAAAATAAAAGCAAGTCAAATTTACTTGGGATAGCAAATTGCTAGTAGGTATGTATGGTGGACACTTTGGTAAACTTTGGCTTTTAGGAGTTGCATGCACGAGTAGAGCTCATACTCAGTACAAGGCGAGGGCTAGCAAAAGACTGGGAGCGACCAACTAAGAGAGCAATAATGGCCATAATCATGCAAAGCGACAAAGCGACATTAAAAGAAGCATAAGATGGCATCAAAAGTCAAAAACTAAATGATCATAAAGGCTATTTGCGACTTTGTATGAGTCTAACATGTGTGAGCATGCGCCAAGTCAACCCAAATAAAGCATCAAGGAGAAAACCAAAATAATGCTTCCAAACAATAAAAACAACGCATGATTTTTTCAAAGGCTCATTAAGCAATCTCAGTTATTTGAGACAAGTCATGCTACAGCAAAACCACTAAACATACTATCAAAAAGACATCAAGCATGACATGAAAAAGCCTAAGCCGCAGTCTACACAAGCTCCTTCTTGTACCACTTTTTTGCACAAAGCTTTTTCTCTTTTCCAACACCATTTGAAATTTTTATAACCACCTCTTTTGATGAAAACCAATAAAGATCAGAGGCAAAAATACACCTTGATGAAAAGATATGACAAGGTCTGAATACAAATCAAGGCGAAAATGAAAACCAAAAGCAGTAGCAAAAAAAGAAGAACACTCGGTGAAATTGTAAGAATGAAAAACGGAGTGTTCTTGGCGAATGAAAATCAAGGAAACTTCTCCAAAGAAAATTTGTTGGGTCCAACCATTTATTACAGCAAACAAAACTAAACTAACTAAGAAAACTAAAACAACTGATGCTCCAAGAAAAATACATAGTGCATGAAGCAATAAAAATATAGTGTTTTGAAAGGTGACCTGATTTTTGCCGATGAAGAAGGGGTGCCTCGGGGGCATCCCCAAGCTTTGACGCTTGTACTTCTTGAATATTTCTTGGGGTGCTGGGAATCCCCAAGCTTGAGATTTTGTCCATTCTTCAACTCATCTAATCATTCTCCAATCCCTACACTTGAAAACTTCCTTCATACAAAACTAAACACAAATCTATTAGCAACATTAGTGTAAGCATAACATATAATCAACCTCTTTTTGCTTCAGGTTTCAACCTAAAACCACCACATATAAGGTATATACTACTGTAGCAACTTTCCCAAAAGTTCCGTGATCAAAAGAACTCAAAAAGAAAGCGATAAAGCGGCAAAAACGAATAGTGGCAGAAATCTGTCAAAACAGAACAGCTGACAAAGGTCGAATTTTTGAGGGGTTTTCTGTTGCTCAAATCAAAAAGTGTTCAACTAACGAAAGTTTGGATATAACCTGGGGCATATGCACAAGATATCGTAGGTCCAAAAGATATACAAAGAATTTATACCAATTTTTACGGTGCAGCACCGAAAATAGTTTCAGGACAGCAACATCCCCAAATCTTACCTCACTCAAATTAGAGGCCTCTCTTGGCACAACAATGAAATAAAAAGGATAAGGAGCGGTTATTACAGTAGTAATAACTTCCAAGACTCAAATAAAAGAAAAAGTACTGGAAATAAAACATTGGGTTATCTCCCAAGAGTGCTTTTTTTTAACGCCTTTGAGCTAGGCGCAGTAATTTGCAAAGATGCTCATGTGGGCGCCATATGAGAGCTTAAGGAAAAGGCGCCATATAGGAACTTAAAGCAATAGAGAGCATCAAAAAGCAGATATGGAAGACATTTAAATCTAAACCACTTCCTATGCATAGGAATCTTGTAAGAAAATAAATCAACGAGGCACATAGTAGCAAGCATGGATAGATAAAATAAGTGCCACTTCAAGATTTGCGACATAAAGAGGGGAAACTTAATATTGTTGAGATCCATCAAACCATGTTTCCCTCTCTCATAATAACTTTCAGTAGCATCATGAATAGAACTAACAATATAACTATCACATAAAACATCCCTATCATGAGCCACATGCATAAAAGAATTAATACTCCCCACATGAACAATAGTAGTAGGAGCAGATTCAACAGAATAATTATTCTTATCATCATAATCATCAAAAATAGGAGGCATATTGTAATCATAACTAATTTTATCCTCAATAGTAGGTGAACTGAAAATATTATACCCATCATCATAACCATCATAAACTAGAGGTTTAGTATCATCACAAGCTAAAGAACAGCTATTTCGCAAAGCATATTCTTCAAACATATCATCATAAGAAGGAACATCACATATGGGAGATAAAATATTATCAGAACAAACTTTCTCCACTAAAGCTGGGGAACTAAAAATATCATGCTTAACAAAACCAGCTTCCCCAAGCTTAGACTTTTCTATAGCATTAGCATTAACGGGATTCAAAGCATTCGTACTAATAACATTGCTATGCGAAATAAGCTCCAAAGGTTTTTCAATTTTCTCTTCAAATCTAAACTCAGAAAAAAGACTAAAGAACTCTTTATTTTCCATTAAGCCTAACTAGTGAAAATAAAAACAAGAAACAAAAAGATGTAATTGCAGAATCTAAAGGAAATAACTCCGAGCACTCACACAGGAGGATGCGAGTACCTTTTACCTTACCTCCCCGGCAACGGCGCCAGAAAAGAGCTTGATGTCTATGCACGTGTCTGTTCTTGTAGACAGTGTTGGGCCTCCAAGTGCAGAGGTTTGTAGAGCAGCAACAAGTTTTCCTTAACTGGATCACCCAAGGTTTATCGAACTCAGGGAGGCAGAGGTCAAAGCTATCCCTCTCAAGCAACCCTGCAATTACGATACAGAAAGTCTCTTGTGTCCCCAACACACCCAATACACTTGTCAGATGTATAGGTGCACTAGTTCGGCGAAGAGATAGTGAAATACAAGTGGTATGGATGATTATAAGTAGTAAATACAATCTGGAATAAAAATGGCAGCAAGCAAACAAGTAACAAAACAGCGAGTAAACGGTGTGCACGGCTTGGAAACAAGGCCTAGGGATCATACTTTCACTAGTGGACACACTCCCAACAAATATAACATAATTGAACCAATAGATAACTTCTCTTCACTATGGTACTCTGAACTACTCTCCTATTGAATAACACTAATCATTGCGTAGGGCTACGAAGCACTCCTCAAAGTTCATCAAGTACTTGACAAACACCACTCATAGAGATATCCAAATCAAATCACAACTCAAGACAACTTAAACCAAGTACTAACACGGTGCACACACTGTCAACATTACACCATGAAAGGAGGAATAGATCACTTCAATACTATCATAGTGATAATTATTCTCATAATCCATAAGAGATCACAATCGTAGCCTAGACCAAGTACCACCATGATGCACGCACTGTCACCGTTACACCATGGCAGGAGGAATAGATTACTTTAATAACACACTAGAGTACACATAATGAAGAAGAGTAACATCTACTTATTCAACATGATACAAAGCTCACGATCACATAAAGATCACATCATGGGAGAGAGAGGTGAACCACGTAGCTACCGGTAGAGCCCTCAGCCCCGGGGGGAACTACTCCCTCCTCATCATAGGAGACAGCAAGGTTGATGGAGATGGCAGTGAGGTCGATGGAGACAGCGGAGACGGCAATGGAGACCGATGGAGATGGCTCTGGGGGCACTTCCCTGTCCCGGCAGGGTGCCAGAACAGAGACTTCTGTCCCCCGAAATTTGGCTTCGATGGCAGCGGCGCTGCGGAACTGTTCTAGAAATTTCGCCGACCCCTTTAGGGTTTTTCTGTCCCGAGGCTTTATATAGGCGAAGGGGTGTCGTCAGGGGGCTGCCAGGGGCTCCTCCCACATAGGGGCGCGGCCAGGTGCTGGGCCGCGCCCACCTGGTGTGAGGCTGGCCCATGGCCCCCCTCCGGCTCTCTTTCGGTCCTCGTCCTTCGTCCGGGAAAAATAAGACTTCTGGAACTTGTTTCGTCCAATTCCGAGAATATTTCCTATGTAGCTTCTCTGAAACACAAAAACAGTAGAAAACAGGGAACTGGCACTGTGCATTTTGTCAATAGGTTAGTTCCGGAAATCGCATAAAAACGCCACGAAGTGTAACGAAACACAAGGCAAATGGTGTAAAAACAAGCATAGAGCATCAAA
The DNA here is from genome assembly GCA_007115705.1 of Dactylis glomerata. NCBI lineage: Eukaryota > Viridiplantae > Streptophyta > Magnoliopsida > Poales > Poaceae > Dactylis > Dactylis glomerata. Next base: position 287,806 of record QXEO01001282.1, on the reverse strand, counting down.
AATTATAGATATGTTTGAGACGTATCAGTAAGCACATCAAAGGCCCACTCCTTCTGTTCCAGAGTATATATCTGCTTTGGTGTAGGGGTCGGGCGTAGCGCTGCGAGCTTTCTTTTCACTTTGGCTCTATCCTCCGCCTCAATTTCTTCAGCAGTCTTCTCGACAGGAGGAGGCAGCACCGCCTTAACTTTCTTGGCCCGTTTCTTCGGAGAGACATTGCTAGTGGACATAGCAGCGGACTTGCCATAACTCTGGGACTTACGAGTGGGCATAGGCGGCGGAGGTGGCGGAGGCGGCTGATATTGAGGCGGAGATCGATGTGGACTCGGGGTATGGTGGTAGTCGTCCCTGTCGTCGTCGGGAGGTGGTGAATTGCGAGGACTCGGAGGAGAGGGTGGCCGCCTTGGCGCCGAGCCTGGAAACACGATGTGTTTCTTATCCCAAAGAATGATACCACCCAATACTTCTCCAAGTGTTGCCTCCTCTTCAGGTCCAGCAACGTCAAGATCGAGGGACTCATACCCCCCTTTCAATTGCATCCACCCCGACCTTAGCATAGCCAGCTCGAATCTCACGGCCATGCCAGGTTTGTCCAGGTCCAGATGGTAACACATAGTCAACCGCCACCTTCATCGATATGTTCTTCATAGGAACATGCAGCTCACAGTTTGTCTTCTTGGTGATATCATCCACGGGGTAGTGATCCATCGGTACCTCCGTGGAAGCCACGCTGCTTCTCCGCTGAGATCGGTCGCCTGATGCATGTTCTAGGTGTTGCTCATGCTGAGTTGCCCCTTGCGACTTTAATTCCTCCAGTGCCTTCTGCTGCAGTAAATACAACTCTCTCAGCTCAGCCTATTGCCTTTCTATGCTCTCTATCCGTGTGGCCTCCTCCTGCTTTTTTGCTTCTTCGCTCTCTCTCGGCTTCTACAAGTCTGGCTCTCTTCGGTGAACCCAGACCTCCACGGAATGGCAGAACCCAGACCCCGTGTTCGTCCTGTGTGTTCTTTGTTCCCGAGGGCCTTTGTCAGCTCGTCATTCTCTCTGTCCGGCTTGAACGTCCCCTCTTGAACCTCGGCGATTATCTTGACAAGTGCTCCCAAGGGTTCAGCAATTTGTTTCTTCTTTTCGACTAATTTCCCTGTTCTCTCATCATAGACAGCCCCATGGGCAAGTGCCCAATTTCTTGACCTTCTGGGCCATTGTTCTGTTTCTGGTTCGATGCCTTTTTCTCGGAGGGCGGCCTCTTGCATATCCCACTTAGGCTCAGCCCTTTTGTAGCCACCTGGACCCAACGTATGGTGATATTTCTTTTTCGCGGCATTTAACTGATTTTTCTTACTCCTTAGCTTACCCAGTTCGGACTCCTTGTACTCCACAAATGCGTCCCAGTGATCCCGCAGGAACTCATTGGGGCCAGTAAATTTTGGAGCTTGTCGATCGGCGTTGACATAGGCATTCCATAACCTCTTCTTGTGGTTATTGAACTGTGCAGCCATCTTCTTGAGAGCCCACTCTCTAACTTTCTCCTTCTATTTCTCTGCGTCTTCCAGGGACTCGGTGACCGGCAGATTGAAATGTGGAATGAGGGATTCCCAAAGTCTATCTTTCAAGACCTTGGTGACATAATTGACTGCTGCACCCTCTTCCGGCTCTGGCTCTGCTGGCTCTCCCTTTGCCGCCTTGGGCTTATACCAATACTGAATGCTTATCGGCACCATGTCCCTGACAAGACATCCACATTGATGTGTGAACGCATTTGCGACACTCTTGGGTTCCAACGGTTCGCCTTCATCTGAGAGACGCCCAATCGTGTAATGTTGATTGGATGCCAGCCGTTTGGCCGGGCCTCGCTTCTTTCTAGAAGATTCAGAGGTCTAAAAGAAGAAAACACTCGTTAATATATATACCACATAATGCATCGTCATCTACTGATTCATGAATAGAGTCTTCATATATATATACCTCGCCGGACCGTGTTATTAAGTTACGTCCAGTCCCTTGTGAGCCGTCCTCACAATCATCATTTTCCGATTCATGCGGCTGCTCCTCCTCCATTCCCTCACCCGACTCATTCAAAAATTCTGAGTCGTCTCCTTCTGCACGGGTGGTACCCTCTCCTATAATATTCAACAACTCTTCTTCACCTTCTCTTCCGGAGCTGAGATCCATAACATAGATCAACAACATTACTCCATATTTTTATATTACTATTTCTATTACTAACAATATTACTAACAATTTCTATTACTAAGTACTATTTCTTTTTCTAACTCTATTTCTATTATTTTTTGTAACTATATTACTAACAATTTTGCTAACCCTAAATTTTCATTTTCTAACTATTATTGCTAACTAGTATTTCATTTTTCTAACTATTTGCATTTTCTAACTATTGCATTTTCTAATTCTAACTCTATTTCTAATAAATTCCTAACTATTTGCATTTTCTAATTCTAACTCTATTTCTAATAAATTCCTAACTATGTGCATTTTCAAATTCTAACTCTATTTCTAATAAATTTTCTAACTATTTGCATTTTCTAACTATTGCATTTTCTAACTAGTATTGCATTTTCTAATTCTAACTCTATTTCTAACTATTGCATTTTCTAACTATTTCATTTTTCTAACTATTTGCATATTTGCTATTTGCATATTTCCTATTTCCTATTTGCATATTTTCATATTTGTATATTTCTAACTATTTTCTAACCCTAATAAACTTAAGATTTTCATATTTGTATATTTGCATATTTTCCTAGGATAAGACTATTCTATAATTGATGATAGAATAATATTCTATACATATCTCTATTATATAGAGCCGGATCCGGTGGAACCCAGTCTGAGACTAATTTTTTTAAAACACTACAGCCATACGCATTCGTGCCAATTCCCCACGCCTCCATTCCCGACCTGCTCCCGGCCGGCCTAGCTCCCCCCACCGCCATGATCTCGCCGCCGGCTAGCCCTCACCGGGGGCCCATACTCCCTCGCCGTCGGCCACCCTAACCTCCCGCGCCGTCGGCCTAGACCCCGCCACCGGCCCGACCTTCCCCGCCTCCGTCATGTCTTTCTCACGGACCCAACCTCCCGCTTCCCAAGCGCAGCTGACCGGCTTCCCAACGCTGAATAGCCCCGCGCCGCGCTAGCCTGCTGATCCCCCACGCAGCCGCTTTCAGGGCATCCGGCCCGCTGCCTGTTGCCCCTATGTCGCCGCCTCTGTGGCCCGCTGCATAGCCGCCTCGATGGCCTCTTCGCTGCTGCCACGATGGCCCCCGCGCCGCCGCTTGGTTGCTCGCGGCCGGCCGGCCTGCTCCCGGCGACCCCCAGCTCCGTCGTGGCTTGCCGTCGTGGCTGGCTGCAGGGGCCGCCGCCGCCGCGCGGAGAAGCACCCGGTCGATGACGGCCGCATAGCTTCCAGTTCGGGTCCTGGCGGCGGCAACGCGGAGCATCCGAGGACGGTGATGCCCTGGCCGGTGTGGGGAAGATAGGGAACCATGTCGGGGGAGGCAAAAACTGGGCCGATGTAGAAACAGGAGGCAAGGGACTGGCGGCGCGTGGCCTGGAAGAACCAGCGGCGGCGCGGCAACCATGCCGGTCGGAGGGGAGCGCGGGGGATCCGCGACAAGCAAGGTCGAAGCGGCCATGAGCCCTCACACGACCGATTCCCCGAATCCTGCAAGGAACGGGCGGTGTCTGCTTGCCTCCATTCAGTTTTTTAGATAAAGAGGGCATCGCCCCGGTTCCATTAAAGAAACCACCACACCACAAGTTTACAGATCACGGAGAGCATGCCAAAGTGCAGCCTCAGTCACAGGTTCTAAGCACCACTTATTACAAGTTTTCATCCAACTAAAAGGCCTCCAAGCACACAGCCTACAAGCTGTCAAAACGAAACTATGAACTGACAGATGAACGTAGCATCAGGACTTGATCACCTTGAAGCTCTCCCCATCGCCAAACAACATCAAACCATTGGCCACCAGGGTCCTCGCCAAGTCTCCAGCTGTGATCTTCAAATCAGCACTTTCCATCTGATTGTGGAGGATCACCTCCTATTCTGTCCTTGCTTTCTTTTCTGGAATTAGCCAGGATCCGGCCACAACAGCGGCGGAGGGGCACGCACCACCCCATCCAGATACTTCACCCAGCGATCCAGCCTCTCTTTTTCTGCCCCTGTGAGCAAAATGCCCCACAGAGCAAGGGTGCAGGCTAATCTCCTCCAGATTACCTGCATTCCAGACCAGTTATCTCGTTTGAAATACATGTCATTTCTGGTTAGCCAGATCACCCAAAGCAGACCAACATGGAGCATATTAAGAGCACTAAGGTCACTCTTCATATTCCAAAATTTAGCAAGAGAGTTGATATCAACTACTGTTGACACATTCTCAGTACAGAGCTTAAGCTCAGACCAAGCAGCCTTAGCAACAACACAGTCGAAAAACAGATGATTACAAGTTTCCAGCTCATTACAAAAAGCACAAGTCAAATCATCTACTGATTGTCTTTTAACTAAATTGTCCCTAGTGAGGTTCTTGTTATGCACCAGTAACCACAGAAAGAAATGGATTTTTGGAGGAAGTTTAAGCTTCCAAACAGAGTGCACATGCATTGGGATAATCCCTCTAAAGTTGATTATAGCATACATAGATTTGACAGTAAACACTCCATTAGGCTCAAATTTCCAAACCAAAGTATCACTTTCAGAGGAAAGCTGTAAAGTTTGAGCAATTTGTAGACTTTCCAACCATTGCAACATCAATTTATGATCAAAACATCTTCTGAACGTAATTTTCAGGTTAGTACCATCCCAAAGTTCAGAAATGGAGCAATTTTGCTCATTGGCAAGACAGTACACTTCCCAATATTGAATGGCTAAGCTGGAAGTTCCAAACCATTGGTCCTCCCAGAATTTAACCCTTTTACCATCACCCACATTCCACTGATACCCAATCTTTGCAGCTTTAGCAGCCCAAAGAACTCCTTTCCAAAAAGGAGAAGCACCAGCAGGAGGGCAGGAGAAGATATTTGGTTCATTAACATTATATTTGTGGTCAATAATTTGTTTCCACAGTTTATTGTCATTCAAATGATATCTCTTAATCCAAGAAGCAAGTAAACACATATTCATATCAGCCAGATTAGGTATCCCTAATCCCCCAAAATCTTTCTTTTGTGAAACCAAACCCCAATTAGCTAAGTGATATCTATGATGCCCCTCATAATCATCCCATAGACAATGAGCCATCTGGGAGTTAATCAAGGTAATAGCCCATTTGGGAAATTTGATAACACTCAGCAAATACAGAGGAATGCTAGCTAACACACTTCTAACCAGCTCTAGCCTGGCAGCATGATTTAATAATCTGCCTCTCCAGCCATCAACTTTTTTCAACAACTTATCTACAATAGGTTGCACATCTTCCTTTCTCAGCTTTGTATAGTGCAAAGGAACCCCAAGATATTTCAAGGGGAGCTGCCCTAGTTTATAACAAAGAGACTGAGAGACCAGTTGAGCATCCTGCTCTTCAACATTAATGGCAATGAGATCACACTTATGAAAGTTGATTCTCATACCAGACATTTGTTCAAAACAGGACAACAGCCACTTTAAATTTGTAGCAGAAGACAAATTATTTTCAAGGAAAAGCAAAGTATCATCTGCATACTGCAGACTAATCACACCAGTACTTGTCATGCTCTGCATGAGACCACTAATGTGTCCATGGTTAGCAGCTTTAATAAGCATTCTAGTAAAGACATCAGCCATAAAATTGAAAAGGATAGGAGAGATGGGATCTCCTTGCCTGACCCCTTTCCCAGTTAAGAAGAAATCACTATTTACATCATTAATCCTAACACCCACAGAACCTTTATGCAAAAGAGATTTAAGAGTTCTAATCCATCTGGGGCTAAAGCCCCTGCTCTCCAACATTGTAAACATAAATTCTCTGTTCACTTTGTCATAGGCTTTCTCATAGTCTAGCTTAAAAATGAAACCAGACTGGGCACTATGAGCCACATCATGAATAATCTCATGAGCAGCCACCACACTTTCCAAAATGTACCTTCCTTTTATAAAAGCAGTCTGATTTGGAGCAATCAAATCCTCACTAACAAAGCCCAACCTATTGGTTGCACACTTTGAGAAAATTTGGAAACTACAGTTTGGTAAGGCAATAGGTTTGAATTTCTGTATAGTTACAGCATCATCCTCTTTTGGAATCAAAGTCAGTAAGGAAAAGTTTAACCTAAACAGATCCAAATCATCATTGTTCCAGTCATCAAACATCAGCAGCAAATCATGTTTAATTAGATCCCAGAAATGTTGATAGAACAGGAAAGAAAAGCCATCTGGGCCTGGTGCACCTTCAGCATAAGAACCAAAGACTGCATCCTTAACCTCCTGCTCAGAAAATTTTTCCTCCAACATTCTATTTTGAGCATCAGTTACCTTCTCAGATTCATTCCAGAAGTCATTAGTTAGACTAATATCTAACTTTTCATCATAACCAAACAAGATCTTATAATATTCCACAGCTAAAGCCAACATACCTCTGGTATCTTCCACAGGTTCATTATCACTTTCCAGCTTCATAATCTGCTTCTTCCTCCTCCTCTGATTGGCTACAGCATGAAAATAAGCAGTATTACGATCACCTTCCAAAATGTTTCTTTCCCTAGATCTTTGTCTTGCTTTAATCTCCTCATTTTTCCAAATATTAGTTAGCTCAGAGGAAATTTGTTTCATTCTATTCTTAGAAATGGGAGACAGAGTTTGAGATTCATAAATAATATCTAACATATCATACTCAGCAACTAAATGTTGCTTTTTCTTTCTTTGCTCAGATTCAAGATTAGCATTCCAACCTTTAAGTTTTTTCCTTAAATTTCTAATCTTAAACTGCCATCTATCAATGGCCTTCACACAGTTACAAGGAGCTGACCAGGTTTCCAGAACCATTTGGTCAAAACCCTCAACTTGCAACCACCATTTCTCAAAACGAAATTGCTTATTACTCGGAGCTTTAAAAGCACCAGTATCTAAAACCAGGGGAGTATGATCACTCCCTAATCTTGCCTTGGATATTATATTACAAGCAGGGAACATCTGTTCCCAACAAATAGAGACAAAAACCCTATCAAGCAAGGCCATAATCAAATTATCTTGATTATTCCCCCAGGTAAATTGTCTATTAGAACACTTAATCTCAATTAAAGCAAACTTATTAATCCAATCATTAAACATATTAGCCCAATGTTGGTTAATATTACCATTACTCTTTTCTTTACTATCTCGAATAAGATTGAAATCTCCACCTACTAAAGTAGGGCCATTCCAACTAGCATAAGTGTTATGCAATTCATTGATAAATTCCAGTTTATGTTCCTCATAAGCTGAACCATAGACTGAAATAAACCTCCAGATCACATTATCAGCCTTATTTTTAATTAAAACACCAACTGAAAATGTATGTATGTAACATCTAACAATATCAAACAAGTCTTTATTGATTCCTACTAGAATTCCACCAGCAGTACCCTTAGCAGGCAACCAATTCCAGTTATATTTTCCATTTGGATCTAGCTGCTGCAGTTGAAAAAAGGTAAACTCCTCTTTCTTGGTTTCAGAGAACCCTATAATATCTGGACATGTCTCTCTAATGAGATCATGCACCCTAACAAGCTTATCAGGCCTATTCAGACCTCTGGAGTTCCAAATAAGAGCAACTACCATGATTTTATTTAAAGACTAGCTTCTTCCTGCTCCTATTCTTATAGGAAACTTCAGTCCAAGGTTCCTCATAATCATACTCCTCACTAATGTGAGTTTCATCATCTTCAAACTGATTATTATCAGCAGACCCAACCAGCTCTTCCACAGAAAGACTAATGTCTTGTGGAAGGAACATATCAGGGTGATCATGATGAAATTTGTCTAGCCTTCCTAATTCAATGTTTTTCAGACAATGAATGTTTTCTTTAACAGATTTTTGAGAAGAACCCAGGCTAATGCCTGCAGCACTTGCTTTGTCTGTTAAATCATCATTATCTAAAGCAGCAAAGGAATTAGAGAAGCCATGAACTTTTTTACCTTGTGGAATTTCTAGGTTTTTGGCTTTCTTGAGAGCTTGAGATTTTTCTATAGCAGATTTCCCATCTCTTGCAATCCTGCTACTCATTCTAGTAGCCATCACTGGTCCCCACACTTTCTTCTTCTCTTGAACAATGGGAATACTGGGAGGCTTCATAATTTGAGTATTCAGTACCACATTCTCTTCCTCCTCAGAATCTTCATCAAATTCTTCTAGTAAGTGTCTTCCAACATTATCCTCCACAGCTCTCACAACTGCAGACACCCCAACAACATTGTCAGGCATTCTTTCCTCCAGCACCTTGGCTCTGACACTTCTCTCAAGCACTGGAATATCCATTGTCTTGGCACTCATCACACTTTTTCCACTACTTGCTATATGAGCCTCATCACCAGCATCAGTGTCCATGACAGTTGCTTCAGACTTGCTAAACTTCTCTACTTCCTTCTGGAAGTCAACCTCTGTATCATCATCCTCATCCACAGCAACTGTATCATTACCAGCATCATCATCATTGCCATTGTTTCCATCACCCGCTGGCTCTTCCTCCACCTCAAAAGAGATAAGGAAGAAGCATTGTTCAAACTCAAACAGTTTGTTTGGTGGAATCTTCTCACTATCCCTGGGAGACACTTTGATTCTGATTTTCTTGTATAGACTCTTGAAGATGACAGGCCAATCAACATCAACAAGCACTCCAATAGCAGAACAAGGAATGCCTTCAACATTGACCCAGACCTCTCTAAACTCCTCAAAGGGCTCAGCTTCACCTTCCCAGTTGATGAAAGAAACATTCACACCCCTCTTCTTGAGGTTAACAGATGGATATTCCACCAGGTCCTTGAATCTTTTGCTGGGAGGGAATCTGACAAGGAACTTTTTATCTGACAGCTTCCTTATCTGCCAAAACCACTTCACCTTCCACATCTCATTGAAATTCTGCTCTAGCTCCTTCTCAGAAATCTCTCCCTCATTGACCACCACTATCCCCATATTATCCATGTTCAACCACTGAACAGCAGCTGGACCTTCAACCTCAACATGGAAGAAGCCCAATCCAGAATTTGCACTTCCCCAGAACTGAGCTGTAGGCATGGATCCATACCACAGGGGACAAGCATCCATGTAGTGGCCAACTTTTCCACACATGAAACATCTCTTCAATCTGGAACAGAGACCCACATAGTGGCCTAGTTCACCACAGTTAAAGCACACCACATCTTTGAACTTAGGATCCAAAGGTGGAAGAGAATTACCCTCAGATTTCTCTATCATTTTCTTACTAGCATCACCACCTGAAACCTGCTGCTTCTTCTTTGAATTTTTTGCAGGCTGCTGCTGGGCTTGCTGAGAAGTCACAGGCACCCCAGAACTACTGTTACTGGCAGTCCCAGTTTGAGCACTCCCACCAAACCCTTGAGGCATCTGCATCATCTGCCCCATTCCAGGTTGAGCAAAAAACTGCTGCCATTGTCCTAAAGGAACATTCCACAGACCAGGAGGAACCATAGGGAACATCCCCTGCTGCGTCATACCCGCTTGTGAAAGAAAATTTCCACTCGGATTCTCAGCAATAGGGAATACCTGATTCAGAGTTGATGTTGGACCCTGACCTTGAGCTTGCGTAGTCACTGCAGGCTGCCCTTGTTTCTGTCCCTGAGTCGAAGTAGCTTTCCCAGCTCCTCGTACCGCACCGCCACGACCACCCCCTCTTCCACCGCCAGCCATCTTCACGGTGTCAGCGAAGGAGGCCCTCCCAGTCTTCTCACACCACAAATCTCTGGAGAAACTAATCTCAGTTGGAATTGGAAGTCTCTCTCTCCCAACTGGGAAGCAATCCTCCGGCGACAATGCTTTACTCTGGACCAACTCCTTCTTAACCCACACCAATCGCCCAGAGGAAACCCTAGCTGGCCGCTTTGGTCGCCATGGTGGAGCTCTCGGTGGTGGAGAAAGCTGCTGGACCGATCTAGAAAGTGTTCTCCCCTCTCTTATCCTCATTGTCCCGTTCGAAGGCGCCTTCCCGTTATCCGCCTTCATCCAAACCGCTCCGATCTCGATAGGTGTCGCACATCGGTGATCAGCGCTCTTGGGCGACGGTCTGTCCAGCCTTCTTCGAACCAACACCAAATCCTTCCTCGCCGGCGACGATGGCATCTCCCTCACCGGCGAAATTGCAAAATCTGGCCGCACCATCTTCAACACCGGCTCATCCACCACCACCCCAGTCCGCCTCCACCTAGGAGTAGGCCTGACCGGGGAAACCGCTATTGAGTTCCAGGATGAGCTCGCGCGCAGAGGCATGGTGACGGAGGAGTTGCCAAGTCCCGCAGAGACATGCGCATCACCTCCGCATTCGGCACCGCCTGAACGCGCAGTCCATGTTCCTCGGCCGGATCTGCCCAGGCCCGAATCACCACCAATTCTGCAGCCCCCGGCGCGCCGGAGCTCCTCGCCCGCTCCAACAACCGCAGCGCGGTCGATTCTCTGATCTCGAGCAGCCTGACGATCCGGAACTGCTCGTTCCTCTTCACCACCAACACCGCCCCTCGCCTCCTCGCTTCCACCGACAAGGCCCAGAGTTCCGCAGAAGTCCTGGGCATCGCCGAGATCTGGGCCGCCAACCCCACTGGCGTGCCCAAATCGTCTCCAATCAGCGCCAGCGCCCCTGCCGCCGCCTCGGGGTTTGAAGCAGAGGGGGTGGCCGTCGACGCAGCTAGCTCCAGCAGCGCCGCTGTCGTGGTTCTTACGACACGTATGCCATGAGGGGTACCTCAAGGCGATAGAAAGAGGGGATAGGCGATCTGGTGCCCGGGACGGTGATAGACAGGGATTACCCAGGTTCACGTCCCCGCGGTGGAGGATCGCTACATCCTGCTACAACTCACTATAATGGCACAATGTGTACAGATTACAATGATGGTGTTGGTCGCTATGTGATCTGCTATGTCTTAGCTATTCTAGCTATCTCATGGCCTCAAGGGCTCCTCCACGTCGGCTTATAAAGGCGCCTGGCGTGGGCATCACGGTGGTTCCGGGGCGGATACAATATGGAGTCCTAGACTAAGTCCTATGCGTGTACTACAAGTCAACCTGCCATGGGCCTGTCTTTGGATCCGCTATAAGCTCCTGCGTCCAGTAATCCACCATGGTATGACAGCATTGAATCTGCCATAAGCTCCTGCCGTCTGGGAATCTGCCATGGCATGGATGCGTCTGGGAATCTGCCATGGCATGGCAGCGTGGAATCTGCCATGGCATGGCAGCCTTCAATCCGCCATACCACCAGCAACTAGGCTGCCCGGTTGGCTATCCGCCATACCACCAGCAACTAGGCCGCCTGGTTGGCTATCCGCCATACCACCTCCATGGGCCACCCTGGTTTGCTGGTATGAGACTACGTCACTGGTATACCCGTTTGGTATATCCACAACAGTAGCCCCCAGAGTTCTTTGAGATCTTCTCTTCTGTCTTCAATGCTTGATGGGCTTTTTATCTTCGTCTTCATCTTCGTCTTCAAGATAGTCGCGTGAAAGATCTCGTAGAGCTCCCAAAGAATAAATTTTATCCGCCTAGAATTTTAGGCGGACCAGTGACGTCTCATACTTGCAGGGCAATTCTCCAGATACATGCTGGTATGCTACTGCGAACGAATCCAAGGCGGATAACTAGTATTTTTTCCGAGCTCAAGGAACGTTCTTTCCAGTATAAGATGTTGCCTCGAGGCTTACCAAACAGTGAGCGCAAAATTATCGCACTGCTTGTGTTTTTGAACTTCGATGCTTTTACACCATGTGTAGCCCCCGAGCGCCATGGCGGGTTCTCATAGAGAATCCATCAGGGTGCTCTTAGAGAAACTACTTAGAATATTTAGCCTGTAGCCCCCGAGCACCGCTATGCAATTTTCCTAGCGGTGCTCTCAGAAGACTTATGATTTTTTGCTAGCTGTAGCCCCCGAGCGTTATGGCGGATTTCTATCCGGCATAGGGCTCTAAGAGAACTACGTAGTTAAAATGCGATGAGTAGCCCCCGAGCGTTATGGCAGATTTTTATCCGGCGCAATGCTCTAAGAGAACTTCACAAAATTTAGCATCGGTGTAGCCCGCGAGTGTCAAGGTGGAATTTACTTGAAAATCCGGCTTGATGCTCTTAGAGAACTTCACCAGTTATCAGATCAACATACTATGGTCGCAGCCCCCGGGCAGCCAGCTCCAAGGCGGCCAACTCCAAGGTGATATCAAGGCAACCTACTCCATGGCGGTCCCAAGGCATCCTTCTCCATGGCGGACTGCTCCGAGGTGGCCTCTCCATGGCGGACTCAAGGTGGTCTGCTCCATGGCGGGCTGCTCCAAGGTGTCCGCTCCATGGCAGATTTCAGCTGCCATCGAAGGTGACCGCTCCATGGCAGATTTGAGCTGCCATCAAAGGTGACTGCTCCATGGCAGATTGGTGCTGCTGTCGATGGTGTCCGCTCCATGGCAGATTTAGGCTGCCATCAAAGGCGGCCGCTGCATGGCAGATTTGGGCTGCCATCAAAGGTAGCCCCCGGGTATTTGAGCTAAATGGCTCGAAAACACCTCAGATCGGGCACCAGCAAAGCGTCCAAGCGTCATATGTACCTGTGACATGAAAACAAAACACAATTGTATTAAATCGTTCTTGTGTTCAACGAACAAATGCAAGGCGGGTAAAACACGGCCATTGAACAGATGTTTTAAAGCTGAAACTATGCAGCAGTTGAACAATATAAAACTGTCAAGGCGGAAAAAACTCGACTATCTTGAACAGTTCATGTGCATTAATATATTTTAAGCAAGTGCTGGTTTATCCGTTCTTCCGGTTTATATGCTTGACTTTTCGTGAGATGGCAAACTTTTGCACGAACAATCCGCCAAGGCGATAGCGCTTAATAGCAGCCGTCCAAAACCTTGGAAACGGATGGCGGCTTTAAAGTGCCAAAATGTCACTACTCGGGAATCCACATATAAAACATCAGAAAACGTGTAGGCCAGAAAACTTAAGCTAACGCCGGATGGCGGATTTTTGCATGATACCGGCGCCTTTAGAGGCAAGCCAGTGAAAATTTTACTCACGAGCGCAAGGCAAATCGTGGAAAAGTTATGATCAAAACGAAAGCGGTAAAAGACTCATAATATGAGTGAACCAAATGCTTTATCTCATGATCATAAACAAATATTAAATATAAAATATAAAAAGGGGCTTAGCTGTTTAAACAAAGTTGATGAGGTTAGACAGATCCGCGATGAAGTAGTGTGCGATGGCGGCAAAGCCGGCTATGGCGGAGAGCAATCCGTAGCAGCGACGAAGCCAACGATAGCAGATACAAAATTATCCGCACACGAGGCGAAGCCATCCACGATGAAGTAAGAAGAATCTACGGTGGCGGCGAAGCCAGCGACACCGTGCAAATATATAGACGTGACAGATGTAACAACGTAGCAGAACCGAGGTAATATCCGTCGTGCTCCGTACGCCATCCGTCGTGCGTCATCCGCCATCTGTCGTGCGTCGTCCAACATCTGCCATCAGCCGTGCGCCGTCCGCCATGCTTGATGATCATCGGTGGTCAAAAAAATCATGCATGCATGTACTTGACACACTTGCCGCAAAATCCATGCATGTTTAATGTGAAAGTAGTACTAGCTGCGCCCTAGACTTTGATTTGATCTCACGTTATCTAGAAGCCTGGTAACATGCATGGCGGAAGTGGCATGGCAGAAATCAGCTAACTTGCACAACATAATTTTGGCTGATGCTCTCTAACACGCCCGATCAGATCTTGGCATGGATGGCAGTATTGTTCATGGCGGACTCAAAGTTGTAGCCAGCGACAAAGTATTCTGCCATAGCGGCGAAGCTGATGACGGTGTCGCGATGAAGTGGTCCGCGATGACGGCATAGCCGTCCGTGACGGAGTCAAAGATGAACTTATCGGCGGCAAAGCTATACGAGCCAGCGACGATGAACTTATCGGCGGCAAAGTTATACTAGCCAGCGTCGATATAAGATGACATAGTCCGGGACAGCCACGATGCGAGCTATGGCGGAGCCGTACCCGGCTGCGACAACAAAATTAGTCCGCGACGGCGGCAAAGCCAGTCATAACAAAATAGGGGTTATCCGCGGCGGCGGCGAAGCCAGCGACGCCAAGCGGATGGCAGATCGACAATCGGATACGATCGGCGCCGCCTCGAACACAAGGAATCAAGACGATCCGTCAGTGTGAGGGCTGTTACGTCGAGATCCCGATTGCCTAGCCTGGGGCGGTAATGAACTTTCTGCCGATATGTTGCAGATGAAAGCGATCCGATCCGACCGCCGCCGAAGACGGTGAGAAATCCGCCCGGATCGATTCCAGACGCCACCGCCCCACGGTGGGCGCCAACTGTCGTGGTTCTTACGACACGTATGCCATGAGGGGTACCTCAAGGCGATAGAAAGAGGGGATAGGCGATCTGGTGCCCGGGACGGTGATAGACAGGGATTACCCAGGTTCACGTCCCCGCGGTGGAGGATCGCTACATCCTGCTACAACTCACTATAATGGCACAATGTGTACAGATTACAATGATGGTGTTGGTCGCTATGCGATCTGCTATGTCTTAGCTATTCTAGCTATCTCATGGCCAAGTCG